>JAPYZR010000126.1:0-70062 GCA_030522945.1 Trichopria nigra | reverse complement strand
ACAAGGTCACAAAGATAGACAATATTTGAACAACAAATATGCAAATGTTGTCCAACAAAATTACTTAATAAATGTCTAACAAAATCTTACATTTTTATCGATGAATTGTCTAATTTTCTTATCCATTTTATGTACATTCAACAATAATGTTGGACAATAAATCCCTAATAAATGTCTGAATTTCTACCAGGGTAATGTCATCTTCGAATTGAACTTGAAAACATCTTTTTATTTTTCGTAACTTTATCAGTCATAAAGTAAAGTCGCGACTTCACTATAGTACAAGTATCAATAGTAATACAACATTCACCTAAATCATACATTCATATTACTATCAGGTTCAGGATAAAACCCAAAATGCATCCGATCATCACATCTAAACTGAAGTTTATTCAGTGTATGGTAGGAAATTTTAATGCCAAAATGCAGTCAACTAGTATCCGGGGCTATACTTTATACGCTATAACGTCAACGATGAAAAGGAAAAAACTCGATATAAAACGTCAACTTTCTGAATTTAGGCCAGGAACATTTATTTTCACGTACGTGGAAATAAATCGGTCGTACGAAAACACGTATCGAGCGTAGGGTGACGACTTCCGTTCTTGACGTGGAGTCACGACCTGCGCGACCCAAGCTGAATGCAAACGTTGAATTCTAAATTTACTATTCACCCTCGCACTATCCACGGATAAATTGATATCGGCACTTAGAGACATTTCTCCCTACTAACGACTGAAATGTCATAGTTCTGGATTTTTGAATGAATAAAATGGCAGCCCTTACGGAAATGTACACCAAAAAATATTGTTCGGGGTCCGAAATGACACCCAAGTCGGTGTAAACACTAAAAAAATGGGTGTAAACATTAAAAAATTGGAGTTTACACCCAATTGGGTGTTATTTCGGACACCGAACATATTTTTTTCTGTGAGGGAGAATTCGAAGCTCTCGAATGAAAAATCGTGGCTTCTATTTTTTGTTTCGCAATCACTTTATTTACGCGTCCCGAATGCGTAATGTTCGGTATATAAAATATTACGATATTACAATTTAAAAAAATATATATATATATATAAACAATATACGGTTCTGATGAAAAAAATGATTTATTCATTGACAATTATGGACGACTTATGAGCCTATACCTGAGTAAACTCCTACTTAATAAACATTATTTTTCGTGTCAAACAAGAATTCATTAATAAAGATGACATTAATTCATTAATTGAAAGATGCTCTTCAATAACGATTTTTTTACAATCTTCTTTATGTTCTTTATAAGCTAAAATGCAATTTTTTCACCCAGACTAACGTAAATGAAACTTCTAAACTTATCAACCCCACTCGTGAAAGTAAAAGTCCTGCGAGACGCACCTTTCCGTATCGCTTCCTGCACATCGCAGGAGAAACGTCCCGGAAAAAAGGGAAATCGCTGCTATTTTCGTGTGTCGCGACCGTGCGAGAAAATGTCACGAGACACGAGTGATCTAAGAGTCTCGCGCCTTGGCGTCTCCGAGTCGAAAACGAAAGCTCGTCGTCTCGTGCAGCTGACGTGCAGGACTGGGGATCACTTATGTGCTATATTTGTAATGCGCCGAGTTCACGGCTGTACCGGGTGCAATACACCATCGTCGAATTGCGAGAATATTCTTGAATTTCGTTATTCAAGTACACGGAGCTTTTTCAAAGTCAGGGAACGAAGTGACGCGAGATATCAAAGTTAGAAGATGTCCAAGTTTGAAATGAAGATGAAAAAAGCCAAAGTCAAAAATACATTCAATAAATGTCATGGTTCATTATTATTTTATTTCACGTCGTATTCGAGGTAATTTCAATTAATCATGCGAAAAATAATAATCATGAATCGATTCAATATAAAAGAAGCACTCGGACATAGGACGTATTCAATCATTCTTTCTGGGTGCAGACCAAACATTTCATCCATTTCCCACGTACTTACGACTGGGACGTACTCGAAATTTAAAATAAACACGGCATGCACTTTGAGCGGTACATGTTAATGTTTTGAAATATTCAATTTGTAGAAAATCCCTTTGCACAAGTAGAGTAAAATTCAGTTGGCAACCGCAAAATCCGCTCAAGCTCGGATGCGAACCAACATAGGGAGCCACGCGTCCGTCGTCGCTGAGAACGTTGCACCGGGAATGAAAAAGGGAAAAGCTAAAATATATATACAGCCGTGGAAGGGGACAAAACGTAAAACGAGATGAAAAGTAGTCGTAAAGCTCGGAAACGTCGCCTTCACAGCGACATTCGTGTGTTACCGTATGAACCGTAAAAAGATTTCCCAACACTCCACGTTTCCCTTCATTCTTTTTCGCGAATCGGTGTAAAATATTCATTGAACTAGCGGAACAACGTTTATGAATTTTTATGGAAAAAAAAACAGTGTTAACAGACTGTGTAACCTCTTTGTAATCACTGTTTACTGAAATTGCACACGGAACAGAAAATACAAAGGTAATGTTAAATAAATAAGGTGAATGCTTACATTATTTTTTCGAAAAAACAATCTATTTGTTTCTACGAGATTGGCAGGTATATAATTTGTAAATTATTAACCGTCCGAAACAAAGGGAGAAGTAAAATATTATTATATCGATTTTTAGACTCCGAGCAGTCGTATATTTGTATATAGTTTCTAATACTGCCATTTCTCATCTGCACAAATCCTCATAAAATTGCAGGGAGAATACTATATAAAATTCGTAAGAGAATAATATCGACCACCGATATTAGAAAATGAGAGCAGGTTTTCAAGGGTTATAAGCTGGCTATAAGCTGTTTTCTAGATGGGTTGCTGTCTATTAATTTTTCTGTAATAAGAATATAGGAAGATTTTAAGCTATAGATTAAACTTACAAGCCATGAATTGAAGAATTTCACCTTTCAATACAGATGATACATTGTGTGGTGAAAAATAAAAAAAATAAAAAATAATAAAAAAAAAACAAGCGATACCATGCCAGAGCTAAATCTCTAAACGATATTATCTAGTCAAGTCCCGGATTTAGTATCATGTTCCAAGTGCTGTCACGGGCATCTGATCGACTATTGTAATGCAATCATACGAAAGTACGTCTTGTCATAAATAAAATAAACGACGTAGCTCTCTTCGACACTAATCGAAATCTGACAATTCTTGCGAATCATATAGTGAAAGCATTTCTCTTTGTTTTTTATATCCTTTTATATTTTCTAAACTGATTGACGCAAACACATCATTCGTTATTTTAAATCAAATTATTTTTAATCATGTCCTTAAAGTTTAGAATTTTGGTACTAATTTTGCCAGAATAAAGATTAATAATGTAATAGTGCTCATTGACGTAAGTAACAAATATTACTTTCGAAAGGATATTGTTGTTTACTGATAAAATATTTTTAATTTAACCCTTTGACGCCGAAATGTGCAGAATTTGCATACGGAATTCAAAGTAATGATACTTGCAAAATAAAACTAAAAAAACTGAGATGACCATATATCCGACTATTTATGGGGTCATTTTCTTGAATGGGGTATACTTTTTCATATTTTAATTTTTACGAATTTTGAAATCTTAGATTTCTTTCATTTTTTAGTCTTTACAGGTTTACATATAGTTAAATCGTATAAAATAATAAGTTACTAAATGTAAAAGATCCGGCATTTTGAATTTTGAAATATTAGATTCGTATTCATTGATAGGTTATAGAAGATACTTAGAAAGCATTATTAGTGAAAATTGCTATTAAATATCACATTTTACCTGCAAAAATTAGTGTAAAATGACGATGTTATAAAATTTTGCCTACATAAATAATTAGATAAGGTAATTTCTTAAATTTTTTACTTTCTTATTTTAAAGGTACCATTAGGATGAATTCCGTGTACAATTATTCTGTATATTTCGGCGTTAAAGGATTCAGAAAAAATCTGTTACTCGTATAACAAAATAACTTAATTTGTAAAATGAAAACAAAATTAGTGAATTAATTTGCTAAAATCAGCTGGCAGCAACACCGCCGTAAACTCCTCTGACATTTTATAGTTTGTGCACGCAGGAATTAAAAAAAAAATATGAACATAAGGACACGCGATACTTATCTTTATAATCTCTTCGCACGTCATTTCGCCACTCACTATTAATGAAAAGACTACACCAACTGTTGAACTTACCTGAAACAAAAAACAATAACTAATTAACATGACGTTCGTAACAACTTTCAGTCGTCAAAATAATCAGTGATAACGTCAATATTACAAATATACATTATTGAATCTACTATACACATTTTTATAATATTCAAATTCTCTTACAGCTACATTCTGTTATAACGTTCTAATCGTATAAAGCAGGTAATAATATATATATATATATATATATATGTAATTAGAATATCAAATGATTTTTTAATTTTATCGCGTTATAACAACAATTATAATAAAATTTCGATACACTATCAATTTCGACGAAACGTTTAGGTATATTTTGTATTGTGTTACTACTCGTATTATAATATGTTATAAACAATAGCTTCAAAAAATCTGGAAATTTTCCAATTCCATCAATTCTTGCAAATTTAACATTTTCCCTACAAGAGTCCAATATCATGATTAAAGCATTGCATAGAATACATAACAATTTAAAACGATTCTAAATGTAAAATGTCTGAAAATAATGCGAGTGAATGACTTATAATAACAATTTTAGGTAAAGAAACATTACATTTTGCCGAATACAATAAAATATAATTGAACTGAATTAAAACCAATCAAATCAACATTGACATAAATGAAACAAATTAAAAAGAATTAAACTGGATTTAATTGAATACGATAATCATTGAAATATATTAAAAATTATATATATTATATAACTATAATTAATTTAAACTAAAATATAGTAAAATGTAGAGAATTTAAAATTCAACTTATGAATAAAAATTATTACAAAAAAATGAAATATGCGTTTCATTGTATTTTCTCATTCAAGAAAATTAAGGTAAATAGGAGAAAGTTCAATTCAATTTCCTAAATCGAATGTTACAAATGGTTATTATTCAATCCCATCCGATGTCGAAACAAATTTGTGTGGAGAAATAAATGAGGTAAGATTTTATTGTTGTATATAATGTGGATTGTAGGTTTTAAAAACACTAGCTATAAATCTAAGAAAGGATCAAATTTCAAGACACTACTGAGAGTATCGAGTGTACAAAGGGAACTGAATAAATTTCGATCAGTACATTTAAACGTCCAAATATTATTGATATACTTTCTTTGGATTCAGTGTCATCTGATGCTAAGAACCATTATCCTAGTATTTATTTATTTTTTTTAATTTGAAACAGATGTGTAAATAATGCCTTTTCATTCGTGCTTATATTTTCTGTAAAGATAAAATTTCCCTTTAAGGCGTTAAAAAGTCACGGCCCCATTAAACTTTTCTATTACAAATGTTTATTTTTGATTCACACAAACCAACTCATTAATCGTCATTAAACAATAAGAAATAATGACACAAAATGCGAAGAAAGAAGGTAGTTTTAGAAGTGATCCTTCTTAGAAGATAGTTGACGTGTGTTATTATGTAATTTTTGGATCAATTTACATGCATCCCTATATATATCACCCTCACTACTACTTTTAACCAACGTCTATGAAAAGTCTATCGGCGAGGTGGATAACTTATGGAGAAAGCTTTTTCTTTGTCTAGGATCTGATGAGTTTTTCTGTTAATGACATTGACCTCTCATTCGTTTTGTCTGACGGTCTCTTCGTTAAAATATATAATGCACATGTCTTCCCCCGCTACTGTACCCAAGGCCCTTGAAGCCTCCGAAATCCTCTCGAATAATAAATTTGACTGTGCCGCAGGAAAAATTGCCTAGCGAACATCGAAAACGACATCGGTAGGGAGAAACGTCAAAATCCCAAGGACCATTTGTGCCTTCCGAAGTGAGTTTACCTTTCTATCGTAAACGCGAGTCTGGTACAGCATACGCACCTCCATTTCCGTGAACGGGAGTGGTTGAGTAAGCGAAACCAACCACCCACGATGTGAAAAAAAAACCATGCGGGGGGTCTCGGCTGCGCAGGTCCCCGAGTGGTAAAGGCGCCAAGAAGGTAGGACAATCTTGAGTCGGGTCTTATTTGCCTCATAACAAAATTAACAAGTTCCTCTGACATATTTGTGACGCCCAACAATACTATAGCTCTTCTCGTCCTCGAAAATTTCTCCTCACTTAATGTGCGTATACTTTGTTTTGATGCGAAGACATCACTTTCAGCGCGTCAAGGACAAAACAATTTCGAGGCGAGAACGTCGACAATTTATTTTCATCATGCTACATCGAGACTCAATAAATCAAAAAAATTTTCTTGGTTAGACAATACTACAATTAAGATTACCATATATATATACATGCACAAGTCAGAGGCACGACCAAGTCATGATCTGAGGCACGGCCAAGACCAAATAATGTTCAAAGACAAGACAATATTTTGCAAAATATTTTTTGTCTTGATCTCGTCACGAGATCTTGATTGCATTTTTATGACGTAACTTTGAAACAATATAAAAACCAGTAATGAAAACTCGAACCAAGATGTTGAATAATAAAAACACGTATAAGTTTTAATTTAGTTTCAGTTTTTACAGCTTATATTTCAAAAGAATAATATAAAGACCGTATAAAGTCATCACGCATACAGTGAGCTCTTCACCACGTCGGATGCTTTCTGCTCTTAAACGAGAATTTTCACAAAAGATATTTAAATGCGAATGATGAAATACAATTTAACGACTCGAGTGGAACGTGTTGAGAAATTAGATGCGTACACACGATACCGTTGCCGAAGTTATTTACGACTCTTGTGGACCGCCATTTATAGGGAGAAAATAAGTGCGAGTGATAGATTCTATTAAATTATACCAAAAGGACGTAGGATTGGTCCAAATAAAGAAATTCTCTCGTCAAATGCGAATAATGAATAAATCAAATTACAACAAATCTTCGATTGCGTAGGTGAACCTTCTACGGTCGACTTTTCACATCTGTGCGAGTTATTCCGTATACATTTTACAGCCTGGTATCTATTAGTGATTATTTTGGACATCAATTTCTACAAGGTGTCCGATATTGAGACATATATTTATGATATTTTTAGAAAAATGTGGACACTTGTACATTCTAACCGGTCAAAAATTCCCAACTTTCTACTCTGGATTCACAACAAATGAAACAGGTAAATTCATTACGTTGCAATCCGTTTTTCAAAAAGGGAAGAATCGTGCCCGTCAGGAGGCTAGCAAAGTTTCTCCGCGTATAAGGCGAGGAAGCATTTATTATTACCGTTCGTTAAAATAAAAATGCCGATAATCAAATTTACAAAGCGCATTTCATTTAACGCTTCCCTGTAATATTCCGAAATTCATCGCACCACGTATATATCTTATAAGCCACGGAAGTAACCAAATACGATTTTATGGTTAAAATAAATCAGCACATCGGGCGTCTGGATCCGTGTTTTCTTACGGGAGCCTGGAGTGTAAAAATAAACACACCTTTCAAACGGTACCGTACGAGATATTTTTTTGACGGATCACGCTTATCGAAGGGCTTAAACGCACACAGTCGCGACTTTCCGTCTCTACGATTTACGCGCAGTGTTTCAACTTTTCGAGGTGTGGCCCTTTTATTTCTTCTTAGTGCGCCCTTTTTGCGTCGTATCTTGACGGTCTTACATGTACATATATAGAATACGAGAGAGAAAGAAAAGGGAAGGGGGGGGGAGCATTTGTGTAAGTCATTGTGGATACGTATACGGGAGAGAGAACATGAAACGCAACGCGCTTCACGGGTTCTGTTGTCCAACGCCCACATCACCCGTGGCACACCGCACGTCCCTGAGGGTACCGCGATGTAGGCACAGGATAGTTAAGGTTTACAAATTCTGAATCACTTGGCGTCGGCGAAATAATACTTGGCATTGTTCGGCTTTGACGTTCTTCTATAATCTATTGAAGAGATGAGAAGGAAGAAAGGAGCACTGAAGAACGATAGGATAAGAGTATAGGGTGTTAAAGGAATATGTAAGATCTATTGTTCTTGGACAATGTCATCAAGACATTGTTGTTGTGTCCTCGCTATGATCAAGGGTATTCTGAAATTGGCACACGAAGATTTTATTTGGTGAATTTCAATTTTATCCTTGACAAGTATTGGGACTTTCCAATATCGACTTTATTGATTTTAAATCAAAAAGATCTTTGTAGGAATGGGACAGTGAAAACAATTGACCAACCATAGTGCAGGATAAGGCATGGCTAGGCACGTATCAATATTATTTATATCGATTCAGAAAAAAAATAATGCGTATAGAAATTACTAAAAACTACCATGAGGGCGTAATTGAAAATTTACTAAAATAACTTGAAGAAAAAACTTGAAGAAGATTATAAAAGTATTAAAAATATTTGAAAGCAAAAGAAAAAAAAAGTAAAATATGACAAAAACAGGTAATAGTAATTGACAAAAATAGAAAAAGAAGAAGAAAGCAGAGAAAAGGATATGTAACTGACAAGTTTTTATTCGATTTCTTCCGCGTAAAAGTTTCAGTTTTATCCAGACCTTTCACACCAAATGAAGGTAGCTGTCAATCCAATTCGCTTATTGTCGATTTTTCCCCCTGGTAAAGAGCCATAAAATCATAACACCACTCTATATTTATAATAATAACCAGGTAAAAATGTATAGTTAAATCCTTGAAATTATATTTCATTACAGACAAAATTAAGATTAAATTATAAAAACAATGCAATTAATTGCAAAAGTAAAGTATGGTCTTGTTATTTTATTAACATAAATATTAACAATAATGAAAATTAAGAAAAATAATACAAAATTACCGCTATTCGAAATTGACATGATAATATATATGAATTAAAAAAAAAATTAACAATAATATTTCGACGATTCAAAAACATCAGCAACGACAACAATAAGTAATCGTTTATAAAAAAAAATTAAAGGTAAACTTATAAAATTAATATAATAAATATATATGTACTGGAAAAAATGAAAAAATAATTCTAGACGATAATAACAATGTTGTATATACAAAAAAAAATCTAACGAACCAAAAAACGTAAGATCTGTAAAAAGTACATAAATGCGCGTCTCTTTTAAAAATATAATAAGAAAATTGCATAAATATATATGTTCAAAAAAAAAAAATGGAACGAAATCATAATTATTTACCCT
Source organism: Trichopria nigra (assembly GCA_030522945.1). Taxonomy (NCBI): domain Eukaryota; kingdom Metazoa; phylum Arthropoda; class Insecta; order Hymenoptera; family Diapriidae; genus Trichopria; species Trichopria nigra. The sequence continues at coordinate 60,789 of JAPYZR010000126.1, read as the reverse complement.
TTGTTCCATAGTTGTGAATTCATTACAATTAAAAATGTTCTTTGTGATATGCTCGGTCGTTTGCTTTGTGCTTTCACTCGTTAATTTCTGCTCTCAAGGTTTGATGCTGCGATATTTTTCTACCGCCTTTGAAGTAAAATGAATTCATAATTGCTGTATACTTTTATCTTCCATATTTGTTATTGTATAACAAAGCACTTCATCCCGCAGGATTAAAGGATGAATTTTAATCATGTCAGTCAACTATGACTTCATTAAAGTTGCTAATTGTTTTAAGTTGCACATTTATTAGCAACACTCAGATTGTATCGCAATCTATTATACTTGCTAACATAACAAATTTCCCTACATTATGTGTGCACATAGTTTATAATTGCTTCTATGCCAACCTAAATATTCATATTTTCCTTCTACATGCTGGGCAATTGAAACATTACTGTTAATAAGCGTTTGTTCGAATTTCGTGGGTAATAATGAAATTTATTTGAAGCACGTTAAATTTCAAATTTTCGTTTGAGGTACTGATATTTTTAAGGGCATTTATTATTAATTAACAGAAGAATAAAATGAAACTGCTGTTTTCGACATACATTGAAACTTCATTATCATTTCGTATGAAATATAATGTCATTGAATGTAACATCGCATACGAAATGTAATTCCGACAAATGCATGACAATTGCAAAATAAAACGTGGAATATACCGAATCCATAAAATTTATTGTATTGCTACATTCGAGCACATTAAATAAAATTACGTTACACATTTCAATATTTATTATATATTCTATTTACACTACTTGCTCCCACATTTTAAGTATCGAATATAAAAGGTGTCATTTAGAAATCGATCCTATTATTTTACGCGGTTTTTCTGAGGGAAATTACATACCCAAAATTCATGGCACATTTTGATCGGACCATGTATACAAATTTTAAGCGTTTTATTTTGACCAATCATCAGTGTGGTCGGAAGTTATGTTATCTGCGCTGACGAGCATCGTTATCTCGAAGGATGGCCGTCATTTAAATCCTGTACGATAGATAACATTTTGACAATGGTTGTTGTATGATGTTGACGAGACATCAGTTCTAAAAATATTGCATGTTTGCATTCTAAATTTATACCAATATATACCACGTATTATACCTTTGACTTGTATATTATATGCAGATCTTCATGCGTAACATAAACGCCAACCTCAGTCCATGAAGTAATAAAAAGCCAGACCACGCATTTACTATGCCAACTTTGAAATCGGCATAAATTATAAAGAACATTAAATCCAAACTCGAATGAAGTTATTCTATACGCCTTGCTTCGATCAAGCGTCAAACAATGGCATCCGATAAAAGCCTGAAAACAATTAAAAAAGATCGCGGGCCCTACAGACAAGAAACATCGTTCCGCACGATGCTAAAACATAATAGACTCGCATGGAATTAAAAAGACGCCAGATGGCTCAGCCGCGTTCATCATAACTCACGAAACTCATCCGTTAAACCAATCCCTTTCGGTCGTGTCATAGATCACGATTAAGTCAGTTGAATATAAAAAGATGCAGACGGTGCAAATTAAAACCACCAGACTTCGTCTGCTTGCACTTGTTATAACTTATCATTCTAAAACAAGAAGTCTTATCTGCATCTCTAGCCTCAGCATTAGTAAAGGCATATAAGCTTTGAAGCGAGCCGAGAATGCGTTCCGTTCTTCCGTTTCGTACGATGCGTGTCCGGAAGGTCGGTTTTAATTTAGTCCCGAAAGAAAAGGGGTTACGTGCGTGTCGCGTTGCGGGTTATACATCACACGTCACGCTGCTGTTCGTACAGGATTGACCGTTCTTACGGAAGCTCGGCTTTTCCTAATTATTTTGGAAGGGGATTCATGTTTGTGAATAGGGTTAAACGCCATTAGGATTAAATAGAACGCACGCCGTCAAATTATTGCGACAACATAACTTCGGAACTTGACCTATATAGACATCCGGAGTACATTAAGTTTTTATTAATATTCAGAACTGTTTAACTAAATAAATTTTGTCTTACCCAGAGGAAGATTGAATTGGTTGATATATATTTTATATCTTTATAGGGTATATTTGCGCAATCATTAATTTGATAAGTGAAATCAGTTGATAATACTGGAAGTAATTTGCTAAAAGGTATACCTTATTCGTTTTCTTATTAGATTGGTTTCTCGTTTCTAATGTATATGCTGGAAATTATGCGATCCATAAAAATGCAATAATCCAATTACGAACAACACGTATTAATGTAATCATTACTTACACTCGTTTTACAAGCGACTTTTGAGGAAATGTTGCGTTATCTCACGAACCTGTCCTTGTAATTATACGGGCGATACGCCATCATATTAAATAAATTTAAGTTGAATTGGTTATTTATATTCATTATATTATGTCAAATTATGTTTTCGAAATTCTAATCAATGTTTCAAACACTAGAAACTTTAATGAGATAAAATGATTTAAGAAAAATGATTAAAAATAAGATACCTATACGTACTTTTCAAACTCAAATTACAAAATATTATGAGCTGCCCTAATAGACATCATCTCGGAAGATTATATTGCATCAGGTGAATCGATTATCCTTTGCCTTCCAAGGACTTACAGTAAGCTCGAATTAGTCAGACGTAAGATAAGAACAAAAATTGAATTTATATTTTCAGGGATAATATTTGTTTCCTGCCTTACATTCTCAGTGGATATTTTATACATTTCCAAAGATTATTAATACTAGTGATTAACTCGAGAATAAATTAAAAAATCTTTATTGTATTCGGTCCATTACAAATTACAATATTCTTTTATTTCATTTCTTCTCAGCAAAAATTACTATAATTGTAACTGTGTTTTTATAATTCAAATATAACATGATTTTTAATCTGTTATCTTATTCCTATATCACCATTAAATTAAATGTGCAGAGCATTTACCGTTTCCCAATAGCATGAAATGAATGAACCCAACTTATCCGTTTGTTCTGCGAGTTATAAATCACATTAACCTGAACAAACCATGAAGAAAACAAATGACAATTTACACTAAATTACTCTAGAATTTCACGGCTTGTCAATAACTTTGTATTTAAAAGGAAAAGCATGTCTCCGAACACTTAAGAGAAACAACACAGATCGCGATTTATGAACGCGTTGCGCGACCAACGTCGTAGATTCTACATATTACATACAGTTTCCACTCAAAGCCGAGTGCTCGGATAATCACGTCCGGACAGTTGAAAGTACCCAGATAAATAGGCGAGCGCTTTTTAGCCTCCCTTCTATTATTTCGCTACGTAAGTTCCTTTCCTTGTTCCATCTCTGTTGCGCTCTTTTGTGCGTACAGCCTCCATGATGTCTTTGTAATTAAGCTTCTCTTTTTCTCTTTTAGGTTTCTCCATTTTATGTTCTGCTAAGCTTTCAGTGTATTTATACATATGTTTCCTCTACTTTTTTTTTCTGTTGTTTTACGCTTCTGTTTTTTCTTTCTTTCTCTACTTTCGCATGTAGTAATGGAAGTCTCGAAACATAGTTTGTAGTATACAGAAAGTCCAAAAAGCATTAACGTGGTAATTCGCATTCCATTTCATATTGAAGACCAACATTTTCGATGAAAAAATGCGTTTAACATTTACTAACAAGTAACGTATAAGCATTACTGTTAAAAAATCATGTGATCTATTAATAAATACTTAAATAAACGTTTCTCTCAGTGAATATGTGTGCGTTGATATAATTTAAAATACTTTTTAACTGAGTACAGTTTACTCTTCCTGTGAGAGTATATTTAGACGATTTAACTAACATTTGTATTTGCCAAGTTTCGGATTATCAATTTCGCAATTTGTTAATAAAATAAATAACTTAAATAAGTATTATTTGTACTCTATTGAACTCTTATATTGCATTAGTACTCTCTAAATTTGAATCAGCGAAAGTCACTGCTAATCAGCGAACCCTACCATCTCGTAGGGTTTGGACTGCAAATCAGCGGATTTTCGCTGATTCAACTTTAGAGAGTAAGTTAATATAAGAAAATTGACTACGTATGTAAAATATTATTCATTGAGTGTGTACCTGACATAAAGACTATTCACCTATGGAATAATAAATCAATCAATTTCATTCTGCAATAAATTCTACGCACGAATATTCCGCATCTGTGCATTCACTACCTTGCATAAATTTATTATGTATATATCTATATTAGCATTTTTCCATTTACTTTATTTCGCTGTATGTACTAATACGTGAAAAATTTTTATTCTTTATAATGAAGATCTCTTAGCAGTGTCGGATTCTATTGATTTAGTACCTCATACATATTACTCCATTAATTTAAATTTGTAGTTTAATATTGAAATCTACTTAACATTTTACGTATTAAATCAAATTATGGATTCAAAGGATAAACAGTAGTTAGTACCTTTTCGATATAAATTGTTATCTACTTGAATTTATATTCTTTCATTATTCCATTCCATAATCAAGTGCATTACATTACGTTATCAGTAAGCCATACATATCAATATACTAATTGATTATCCGATATTATTTTCTCAATTGTAAAATTATATTATATTTTTCCAAATTTTACTAAATTACCAGAGAAATCGTATTTCTGCACTTTCGATTTTCGCCAGCATGCATTGTCCGTTGCCATTGTCTCCCAAACAATATTCGATAAACGGACAATGTATAGCTTATCTTTACCCACCGTAATATACACTTCATAATAGCTTAACATTGTCCACTCTCACTCTCTCTATCTCTCTCTATCTTTTTTCCTTTTCCCCATAGCATACGCGGGTTCGCGATCCTTTATTGTCCTTTAGGTCCGAGCGATGTCCGCCATCGGCAGCTGCGACTCGTCGATAGAATAGGAGAGTTTCGCTATGCAGCGTATATGTATTGCACGGGCAATGGCGAACCGGAAACGACCAATCGCGGGTCGGATAGGACGACGAATCGCGCGACAGCTGTTCGACATCTGCGGATTAGATGCCGCTAGCTCTAAGCCCGAAACCCCAAATCCGAGCAACTTTTCTGGGCCAACGCGCAGCTAGAAAAGTCTCATTAGTTGCGAAATTGCCTCGCCCAGCACGTGACCGAACTAAGAAAAGGAAGGGTTCGATTTTACTTTCTTTCGGCGTTTCGTGAAATCAAATGAGCGGCTTAAGGGGGGCGCAAGTGGTAGAAAAATCGATTTTGTCACCCTTTTCGTTGTACCATATCCTTTCGAGAGAAAAAAAACTATTTTTTTCTGAAATCTGACCAGTAGCACTGGAATTGTGAAAATAGTGGTCAGTTTTACCAAGCCATATCCCAATAGGTACCAAAAGCTAATTTTTTAAATCATTTATCCTAACATTCAATTACAAAACGAAGTCAGTTCATATAATCTATCTATATATATACCTTTCAATCATTTATTTGTTCCATATACAGTGCTTGTATTTTGAACAGCAATACCGCTCCTTCATTTTAAAACAATGAATATGCACGATCGGATAGTCTAATAAAGGGTGGCTGAGCTACCAAGGATATCATCGCGGAAAGCACTTGAATATCAACTGAACTTTAGGCTTCACATTTTCTTATTGACAACGCAATGATAAATTCAATTTTTCGTGAGATGCAACTGCATGTTTTTACTTATTATATGTGATTAGAAGTCAAACTATTGATCATTAAATAGTAGCTTTCCACATGAGAAGCCTGACGACAGTTCAGTTAAATCTGGACTATAGGTAATCCCTGCCAGACCTCGTTAAAAATGGAAATCTAAGCAGATTTTTTTATAATGCACGAAAAGGACCGTCAAAAACATCGAAAACGACTCAGCTTCGTATCTCCCAGCAATATTCTAAACGAGAAGGGTGTGCAAAGAGAAATCGTAAGCACAAAGGACTAAAAGAGCTGCAAACATGCGGAGAAGACGTGGTCGTAAGTGGTCGCTTCCACAGACCTAGGCCATTACTGCTGTACGTGATGAGTTACCGAAGTGCGCGTGTTTCGCCCAAAAGGCAAGGGAGAATATAATAAGGGATCAGGCAAGACCTCGAATATGCCCGCCTCTCTGTAATTCGGCGCTTAGGTGGATGCTTAGTTCATTAGGGGATCCACCCTTTCTTTTAATATCGCTAATTTGATCGTTTGCGATATGCTCGTAATGTCATCATACACGTATACTTCATACACAGGGAGACATGGTTCTCGGCTCGATCTGTTAGGAAGGAAGAGGGCAATGCGATCAAATTTTGACATTGTTTAATTGTGGTATGGGACATATGGTGCGAGGCCTCGAAGGAATTGGACATTAATTATTCGTTACCTTTTCATGGGAATTGATATGTCAAAATTATTTTTAATTAATTTGTCGCAACAATACGCTTAAAAATTATTCATTGGCATTATTTTACTGGTTCGCCATTTGTTTCTGCAATTGAATTTCATATCTTTCCATTTACAGTTTACTATATGTAAGAAGTTTATAAATTTTAATCTACAGAGAGATTAATAACAATTCAAAATGGCGACGGCAATACGGTGAGTGATGTATAAATCCATATAAAATTGACAAAGTCCTAAAAAACAGCTAATAAAAAGATTTTGAGTTATTTTTTACAAACCTCATTTCAATTTTTTCAATTTTTAAACGGTGAATTCAACATCACCTATATGTAATTTTGAATCTTACAATTTTGAATTTTGAAAATTACAAGATATTACCAGTTTCGTTATCACATCGTCCGCCATATTGAATACACCATTTTGAAAATTACTTATACATATGGAGTCGCATTAGTAATCATCGACCCCAATAATTGATAAAAAAAGTTCCTACTTGTACTGTGCAATATGTTTTGAATGCAAGCAGCGAACATTGTAAAATAGCAAAACTGAATATTTATACATATTATATGATTAACGCGCTCGATACGTCACGTACATTTGTTATTTTATTACTTAACCGGCCGTAAATTCGACAATCAATTACAGAATACGGGCGAAATTAACGAGCGACGGCATGAAAGGACCGCTAATCAATAACAAGCGGTGCTTAAATTAATATCGCATTAAAACTTTCAACGCGAGCGGCTCCGACCGGTTTCAAATTATTTAAATTTTCCATTCGCCAATAACCATTCGTGCAGTTATTTAATTTCAATTAAACTAAATATATAATGATTTCCTTTAATCCTGCACTCTTTGAAATATAACACTGTAGACACGCCAGGCGCTAACTAACGAGCAGAATTTTTCTTTTAATAAGCGCGGATACTAATGTTTTAATTACTTTTAATTGGCGGACGCGTTAGGTACTACATTACTTTTATCGTCGAGACCACTGCTGAATTTCAACAGCGTCTCAGCGTGAGGATACGCCTACAGCCTGGCGCCAGGCACTAATAACCCTTCTCGCCCACACTATTATATACTCTGTATACGCCATCTTTTTGTGAGAATGATCCCGCAGAACGATTTAGCGGTCGACACCCGGAACATGTGCAAAAATGACTTTGCGTTCGACAACTCGATCTTGGATCGTCGTTATATGCGAAACGATTTCAAATACACGCATTGTGGTGCCTTGTATAGTTACGATATATTATATAGCCGGCCAACTTTATTGATTTTATCCAATAGCTTTTCAACACTATATTCACTAAGTTCAGTTAAATAAACTAAAAATGTATAAGTAATCCAAAAAGTATACATTATTTTTATTCTTCAGGACTTATACACTTTTCTTACGATTTCATCACAATATAAATTTCATATCAAGTAATTAATTTATTCTCTTTTTTATTAGGTGTCTATCAATTAAATGCAATCCTTTGCAGACTTTTCTGCGCGCAAAAAGAGTCAAAAACTTCAGTAGGTTCGTTTATTCAACTATATTGGAACCAACCGTTTTCGCGTATTTTGATTTTACCCGACATATCTGTCGATAGTATCGTAAAAGTTCCACCAACACGTTCGTGTCTCGAGGGGAAGTGTACTAACGACCTGCCGTCATCACGCTTGTGACAACCGAATTATTCTCATTATTTTTTCCGCACGCCCAGACACTCTAGGAACGGGCGTCCATCCGTGTTCGTTACTAGTATCTAGAAAGCGTGCATCTGCTAAATTCACACGCATAGGGTGCTCCTTCCGCCAGGTCTATTTGTTAGGTCTGCATTCATATATCTCTGATTCACGTCCGACAGAATATTAATACGTTATACGTGGGTCTGAAATGTACAAGTGGAACTTATTCCCTTGAACAGCGTTTTTATTGCAGGATCAAAGTAAATATTGTCAAGTACTCTAAAATCGAACAAACAAATAAATGGGACGAAATACATTGCATGAAATTCATTGTAAGTAATGACATTGATATTCGATAATGGAAGTAGTATATGGGCTTTATTGATGAATATGAGGTTCATTAAACGATGTGTAATTTTTTTTTTTGTTTAATATAAAGTTGATGCATCTACTTATCTACCAATGTGAATACTTGATATACGCTAAAATACTTATATTTTCATGTTTATGTCGCTGAATTCAAATCCGTCACTATTCAGTAACAGTAATTTATAGTACACTGTAAACAAAGTTTATAAATTTAAAATGTCGGATCCATTATGGCGGACGACTTTATGAAAAATTGATCTAATGGATTAAAATTATTCAGAAAGTTGCCCACCATATTGGACACTCCATTTTGAATCTCGAAATTCAGACGAGGTGACCTCTGCAATGGTCACCTAATATATTAGCTCCTCCTTTTACTAAACCGACGCAATGTTTACGAAAACCTTCAGATTAGAAAACTTAAAACTTCAATGAAAAATTGCCAGTTCTTTAAAGATTGAAGATATAATTCCTAATAGAAAATGACACCAGTTTCTGCCCAATTTATCTGGCCTCTATGTTAAAAGTAATGCGGTCCAGAAAAAATGGCCATAAATTGGTCTTATTATCTACTAGGGATATTAAATAATGTAAAGAATACAGATTAATTTTTCACGCATATTACTTGAACTTATAGTTACTAGAAATCTCGCCTTATTCATCCTAATATTATGTGTAATAAACGATTACACGAGTTCCTTCGTGAGTTGAAAATGGAACAACTATTTTATTGCCAAGAAAGCGTACGTGTATACGTTTATTGAACTACTTATATTCGTGCCTTCTGTTCAATTCAATAAAGAAATTCTGCCCACGATAAAAGGCAGACAACAATAATAGCGGCCATAATGATCATCGAACCACTTCCCAGCCCCTTAAACTTCGATAGACATACAGAGATATTGATCTCGATACAACTGCGGGCTCTCAGATAAGAAGCATGAATTGCTTCCTCCCTAAACCATCCACGTCATCGACCCTCGTCAAGGTCGACAATTCTATGACTTTCTGAAGTAGAGGAAAGAATAGCATGTAGAAAATGTCGCTACAACGCGATGAAAATTATGCGATAGGAAAGAGACATTCAGATTGCGTTAGGTCAGACTTGGCAGTATAACGGAACAATGGAAATTAATTATGTAATATGTCGTGAGTTTGATTTATTTTTGGAGGAGATAAGTACGTACAGATTTATTCATCCTCATTTTATCTACACAAATGGCTCTGAATATTTTTTATAAAAATTCATATTTCTTATTCACATTTTCGATGTTATTTTTTATTTGATATTTTTATTTACATAAATTTAAAAAAACTAATAATAATGTTTTCAAATTTTTTAAATATATTGTCACGTTCCAAATTTGTATTAGGTAATACCTTGAAACAGTGACTCGTAAAACGCCTTTCGTTTATGAAATTCGTAATACAATCTCCTTTCTTCCTTTATGCAGCCATATAAGGCTGTTCTAATTTAAAGGTGTTAATTCGTTACGGTTCATCTTTTACACACCTGCTCTGTAATCTTAGAAGCACTTTAAAAGAACTAATGAACTTAATTCGCATTACCATTTTACGAATTAGTTTGATTAATAATTATTTGATAAATATTAATAGGAAATATTCACAAACAGGGTTGATAACCTAAATTTTCAAAATATTTATAAATTCTTTTAGTAAGTTATAAGTTTAAAGGGCGTGACATTTGACTTTTCAAAACAACCTGATATTTCTGACTCAAATATTAAAAAATTAGGTATAGAAATTTTATCTGTTTTTAGTGTAACTAAACGAGATTACGTAAAACAAATCAGGATATATACAATACGTCATTAATATTAATTTATATGTGCTTTTATTACGTCAGAGCCGATTTGTCATTAAAGTGGACCATAACAATAAACCGGCAATAGGCGCAAAATAAATCTTAACTTAAAATCATGTGTACAAATCTGAAAAGCAAGCTCACCATTAATCATAAATAAATCGAAAGAGACCCACTTCTCCGTGTCACGGTATCCCTATTCTAACCTCAATATCCACATTGTATCCTATTCCTAGATAGATCCCTTTTTGAGCTCTATTCTGTTGAGGAAGGGACGAAGCGTGGTGTCTGGTCATTGGAGAACTCGCTGCACCTGAATCGAACTTACTTTCACGACGGGAGTTACGTGAAGGTGGAGGCGAAGGAGGAGGTCGGAGGGTGACACGCCAAATTATGATAACACTTGATATTTTTTCAGGATCGACCGAGGGTCTTTGCCCAGAGATTTAGGCAGGTCGTATTCGAGCATAGCGAGAATCCCGGCACGAGGCAGCAACCCCCAAGACGCAGGGGTGGATCGTCATGACTCATGCTTTCCCCTATTCCGAGGTACGGAGATCTGCAATTTCCCCTTTTTCGACCCAGACAGACATCTCTCTAATTGAAATTACATTTCTTTGTTTTTTTGTTTTCTCGTGCACTACCCTCGGGTCACTGTCTAGTCTCTCGCAATCACGCATAATAAGATCGTATCCTTCCCCAACTTACGCTTTTTGAATATCCCTCCAACGGGCAATCGATCGAGGGAAATATAGATTTCCTTTTCCCTTGATGCATTTTCCACGTTTCTCGTTATTGCGTCCCTATTATTTTTTCGTGACCCTCTTCTTTTACTTTCTAGGTCTACATTTTCCTGTTACCCTATTTGGATTACTCACTGAGTATAAATATGTTGTTGGCATAGCCAAGCGATCTCAGTGGATATTGGCTCTTTTCATCACTTATTCATACATGTTCCCAAACGTCTCATGCGTTCTGACCCCCATTCTGTGCTCCTTGCTCGCCTGTTTACGAAACATGCTATACATTTTAGCAAACATTTCTTAAGGTCTTTATGGGCGTTAATTTTATATCGGTGCGAGAACCTATATGATTTAAGCCATGGTTTGATCCAAAGATACTTAACCAAGCCACGGGATCAAATCGTGATACAACTCATACTTACAATTTAGTAAACTTAACTAATTATTGGGAAACCTGTGATTATACCCTGGTAGAAATCTGTCCAGTTTTCTGTTACATTGTCCAGTTATCCTATACCTTTAACATGGACTGGACAGAAATTAGCCATAAACTGGACTCATTTTCTACTAGGGTATATTTTACCGTTTATTCGATATTTTTAACACAAAAGTATCGAATTAAGATGAATGGTATAATGAAATTGAGGACAATTTTAAGTGATTGGTATCTTCCATATTGCAATATACTTACCCCTAGTAGAAAATAAGACCGGTATATGGCCATTTTTCTGGACTCCATTACTTTTAATATAGAGTCTAGAAAAATTGGTCAGAAACTGATGTCATTTTTTACTAGGGACGTTACAATATATTACGTTATAAAACGTTATAAAATGTTTTGAGAATATGCTGGTAAAAATCGACGAATTAGGTCATTGCCGCATCGCTGTTATTTTGTGCGTGATCCCTGTGACCAGCTTTATAAACTTCTCTCCATGTACCATATCTCTTTCAGTCACTCATATCTCCCATTTCAAGAATCAATCTCCTTCAGTCCACATATTTTCACTCTTATGTATCTTATCTCCAAACTCATCTTGCTTTCTTTCCATTTACTTCTCATTTTTCATTTCCTTTTAAAATTTCTATTTACATTAGTCATATATATTATTATCTTGTACAATTATTGTTTATCACGTTTCTTTTTTTAGTAATCCTAACTATCAAATATTTTCCTCCTTTCACTCAATCGAGAAGATTTTCTTCCTTTTCCACATTCCTTTGGACCCTAATGTGTCACCATTATTTTCTTTGCTCATATCAATTGTATTTGGTACTTTTCCTCCTTTCTTCCTCCTATTTACGTTATATGCGTTCCACCATATTCCACTATCCATTATTTTCCTTCCCCACGGCCGTTCGTGCAATATGCTCCCTCTCTTTCCTCTCAGCAATTTCACTTTATGCGGCGTCCCGTCAGTTGATCCTTTAATGCTTCCAGACTTTTCACTTCTTCAGGCTCCCCCCGTTACATGGCTTCCGGATAAGGGACCGTCTCGCAAGAAGATGACGCTGCGATATAGGTGCGCCCTTGCATGGCGCTGACGCATGCTTCGAAAACTTTGACTATGGCAAGCATCCTGGTATTCGAATATTCGACCCTAACGCCCCTTTCCCTCAAGACCCGAAGCGAAAGCGAACGCGGACGGTGGGCGAGTTATTGGCCGCAAAATTGTAGTCGAACGCGCCAGTATGGTGTTATTTATTAGTTTACATCCGCGAGGGACGAGGGAAGACGGCACGACGACGAAGCATTTACGGATATTCAATCAATATTTTAAGTGCAATATCGATGGAAGGAATATATGGGTGCGGAGTGCACGGCCGAGAATGTACGATTGGGGAGTGTTGATTTATAGCCGAGTTCTTGTTTATTAAACAAACTTGTGAATATAATTCATTGCATGCAATGAGCGTACGTACGTTAGCATACGTATGTACTAATACCATGCCCGTTTCACGGATGACTTTGAAAAATATCCACAGCTTCGTAAATTATATATGCGCATTTGATGATGACAATCTGCAAACGATAAATTACCGTAAATTTTCAAGGGCTTTAAGCCACGAGTATTTCCTATTAATAATAAAATGTTATATACAACTGGTTTTCGAAATGTTGACATTGGAAGATCGACGTGATCAATAAACCGAACGGATGTTTTGACATCAAAGCATAACGTGAATGAAAAACAAAACAACCGTGTTTAGCTCTGGCTAGTTTATTTCCCCGAAGTAAATAGGATTTTTTTTAAAATTTGGGGGTTCCTTCCATCTTTCTTTTTTACCGGGGGCGTATATTTCCTAAGAGGCCCCCCCCCCCCCCCCCCCCCCCTCCAAATCTTTTCCTTTAATATGTTAAGACTTCCTGTTCCAACTTTTCGCTTATTCAACATCGGAAATGTCTGGAAACATTTTTTAGAGGAAATTTTATAGTTTAAAAAAAATATATATATATATATATTCCTACTTGGTATCTCAGATTCCCTAGATAACATCCTACACTCAAAAAACATATGACTAATCCTCTCAAAACCTATTTAAGAGCTATTATTAGATTAGATTACATTTTTTCTTAATGAACTGTTTCCTAGTCAAATGCCATTGATGTCCCTTTGCGTCTTGGAGGTATGTTCGCGATGACTATAGGATAGTGTGTTTTTTGACGTTTCGGCTATGATGACAATGCTTTTTATAATGTATTATTAATTGTATTTAGTTTGATTTTTATACGGGTCCGAGAAGTTTTGTCCGTGATAAATTTGGGCGCTGACTAACTGAACTTGCAACAGGATCGTACCCATTATATAGAAGCCTTGATCCAGTAAGGAAAATCTAGTTACAGACATTATGCTCACCAAGGATACAAGAAATGCTCTCAGAATCCATTTAAGACCACGGAGGATTGCAATTTCTACGTGGGATACCGTATCCCAATAAAATCCAACTAGGGGTTAATTGGAATATGGCAGCACACAGTTCAGTGGGTAAAGTCTTCGAAAGGTTTCCATTCAGATCGACTAAACTAATGATGCCGAAGGTGGCCATAGTGTATCTAAATAGATCATAATTAACCGTAACATGATGTCGAAGCGTGTAATACTCTTTACCACATCATTTATAAGACAGCAGCATGTAATGACAATCGTTCATTCATAATTTCCGTATCCACCCCCTAACCACTACGAACAGAAGCTTTGGTTTGCATGCGAGATTTTGCACGCAGCACTGGACAAGAGTTACACTTAACAAATTGTCCTTAAGGTATTATTGTCAAGAGGCTAAAAGAAGAGGGTTGAGGGAGTAGGCGTGGCGCTCATCAAGGTTTCAATGTCTCGACAAAGAGACCCGAAGAAACCGTACACGATGCGAGTCCAGCTGTCGGGCTCGTTGAATCATCGTAACCAGGTCTACGGACCGTACTTGAGCCTGCGACGTTGTCACGTTTTCGAAGAAGAAGCCTCCAGAAGCTCCTTTATCGAGGATCCCATCCGACCCGGCTCGCCCTCATCGCGACTAACACGAATATTTCAGTATATTCGCTTACTTAGGGACTCTCTCAACGACTTCGCTCGTTTACTAGTCCCGCGAATATTCCTTTTGAGATGCAGTTTCTGTTTTTCGGTCCGGGAATAATTCATCGTGTTCCATGCGACTGCTCGGTACGTGAAAGTTTTCAGCGAGACGGACTCGCGGTATTAAATGTTAATAAAGCTAAGAACATTTTTTCACAAACAACCATGCCGCGTATAATTTCACGCTTCGGTGCTGTAATTATTCACAGCTCGTTTATTGAAAAAATCACGCAGTGCTCGCCGGAGTACTTTCGATGCACATCTAAGTATTCAAATCACAATTTCATTTTCTTTCTTCGACTCATTGATTCTTTGGCGATGCGGAGTTGCATTAATTTTGGTGGCTGCTAGCATTAAATGTGAATCAAGCCCAATGGACGCTTGACGGTATCCAACAAGCTCGATCATTTCATTATTTGCAAACAAATGAAAATTAAATGATTCACGCCAATTCATGATAAATACGCCACGAAATTACTAGCAGTCGCAGTGGCGAAAGCACGTATCCGAATAATTTATACAGCAAATACCGCGAGCCATGCTAAAAGTCCCCGGGCGAATGTAGTAATAATGCTTCCACATGCATGATTCCGTGTGCACATATGCGAGAATGTGGGCACGCGCGTCCTTATGCCCTCGAAATCGGAGTTTTCCCCTCCTGGGCATCGAATTCGAGGAGCCACTTACGAACAGTGTACATAATGTCGCTTGACGATTGGTCCCGTAAGGCCACCGCCGTGTACCGATATTTCACAGCAGCGATCGATGCCAAAACCGCAAACAGAATTTCTGGGCGTTTTGTGCGGAATGAATAACAATGAACTTGACCGTGCGGTTTGGCATCGATCGAATGGGTTTATTACCAGTTCTTTTGACCGTGTTTGTATTTTCGACTGCTACGTATTCATATAACTTTATGACGACTTTGTTGAAGTTCTGTTGAATAATTGGAACAACTATTTTTATTGTTTCTTTGAAGTTAGACTCCAAAATACTCCTTGATATCAGTGTACAATACATATATGACATTTCGGTATTTCAGCATTGAACAAAATTGAGATGTCACGCATAACATAAATTCGATTACATTTATATCATCAATCTTTAATGAAGATCGTTCATGTATGAATCTCTATGGACAATCAATCATAGTTTGATCATTTACACACTCGTGTTCATCCGAGAGCATCTCGCAAGGATCGACATCGTTAACGGAACATCAAATTCGTCTACAATGCACGCAAGAGATTAATACGACCTGGTGTCAAGTTCAATTATGTTTATTCAACATGCTCAACCGTGGAATTATCGTTGCTTTTTCCCCACAAAAGCAACGTTGCAATTGAAAGCAAGAGGGAAGTGACACGCGCTCCTTTCTTCCTTCAACAAACGCAGCAGGGATGAGGTTTTCGAGTGCATTCCGTTTACATGAGCGATCTTTGCTTGGCCGAGATTTCGAATGCGACCAGAATCGCGGAAATCAAATGAAAGGGAAATGATTCCGGAAAATGAGGGTATTTCGACGTCCTTCGACGAACCGATCGATGGGCATATGCTGGAAACACATGTTTGGGTGAAATAGGTAACATCGATACCCTCGTTAAGTGTTAGCGAAACTTTGAGTTTAGTCATGAAATTCGTGATCAGGTGTAATTTAGCCCTGAACAAAACGTCGAAATTATTGAAATTGTATACTAGTGTTTGCCCTATTATTTACGCGCATTATATACAAACTAGATAAAAAAACGCACAAATGATTGACATCAATTTGTCAAACGACAGGCGTTGGTCATTCACCTGATGGTATAATATATGTACATATTATAATGGTGTAATATATTGATGTTATTCGTTTTGGGTAGTATAATATATAACATGTATTGGGTATACAGGAATTTGAAGAAAAAATTTGTTCAATAAAGCATGGATTTGGCCATGTGAAAATATAATTGAATTAAATTACACCTTGGTCACATTTGAAATAAGCGGTGAGTTGAATTATTTCAATATATAGGTTTGGAAGTATACGCAAAACTATATGAATACTTTGAGAAGAATATCAAAAATTATTAATGCAGCATCGTAACTTGTGTTAGAAGAAACTTAATCGATTTGAATATAAATTGCATCTTAAGTGAAATTATGATAGAAAGGAGATAAATTAATTATTCTAATGAGGCGGTGCTGCTTCTTCTAAAAAGTTTATAATCGCTATTTTAAGTCCACATATTACTGATCGTTATCGGTGAAATTTCTCGTTTTCCATAATCTTGACGTATTAACGATTGATTTAATGCGATCTAATTGTGCACGGAATCTTAAATGCGTTTATATACCATGTGCATCGCGAATATGGTATAGCTAAATAATCTCTCTATATTTTACAAACTGATATCTAACTGTGCGAAAAGTGAAAATGTGTTTGTGGTAAGAGTGAGGATTTTACTTTGCAACATTATCGAACTTAATGCTACTAATAATTAACACTTTATACTGTTAAGTACATTATACAGAATATTGTAATTTCCAATATTCCATTTGAGTATCTTTTTCATTTTGTTGTAAACAAAGTAAGATTTTTTAATCGTTCGATAATTATTGAAACAAGTGTCCAATATGTATTTCTAGAACATTCCTAATGACGAAAAGAACTTCCGTTTTTCTAATCGATATCTCCAAGTAATCGGTCAATGACCACTACGACGTGATTGGGCACCGAATGCCCAAGATCAAGTGTCAACTTTCTGTACTTTGACTATGACTCAGGCATAAGCAAATATGAAATGTTCTTTTTTTAAAAATATCTAAATAATCTTTCCAATAATTTTTTAAGGAACGTGACCAGTTATATTGACCTCGATAAAACAGACGAAATAACATTTTTGTGGAAGTTCCTGAGCATCTGTCAATATAACGGAAAATCGTTGATATATTGACGACAGTCATATTTCCATCCAATGATCATAGAAATACATAGGACTACCGCCTATCATGCATGATATTGATGTTCAAAAATGTTATGACTCGCATTTTACGACATAACGATTGATGTAAAGTGTCGAACTAAGCATTAATCGTAGAATAGTAACAGTAAAAAAATAAAAACTTCTACAGCAATATTCGATCGTAGATCCAGGCTACAGAATTAATTCTACGATCAACATGTACACCCGGTAGAATATTAAATATGCTGTCGCGCGAAATGTGTATGTGGCATCCATTTGTTTTAAAAATCATGAAGCAACGCACGTACCATGCCTTCGTCGACGGAGGAATCCTCCTCGAAATAGCAATCGTCGGTCTCTTCCGATATCACCGAGCTAGGAGCTTCCGGTGATTCCTTGCTGTCGTTTTTCCTCAACCAATCCATCTTGATTTCTTTTTTATTCAACTTTCGCTGCAATTTTTATCCTCCGATCCTACCCTTTCGGTCGTAGATGATGAACAACAACAAACAAACAAAAATTTCTTCAGCCCCAGCCGTGCAATATCCCAGACTTTAAAATCACATAATCGATCACTGGCATGAATTAAGAAAAGGCTCGATTTCATCAAACGAGTCTGCAGAATCGAAAAACCATTTTTGACATCCGCTTACTACGATCACGTGGATCTTTTCACGACCTGACTGCCGGTGTTAGTTGCTCGGTTGTCATCGATTAACTACGGTCTTAAATCTTTTAAATCTTTTCAATGACTTTTGAACTATCACAAAACTAATTGATGGGGCCCTGTACCGTAATTTTCTCTACGATGAACGATATTTCTTTATCGCTCCAAACATCCCGCGTAAACGTTGGCACCACAGAACTTCACAATCACCCTTATCACTCGTGTATCTTCGATATCGGTAAATGGTTATCGATTTTCCCGCGGTGCTCAACCGGTGGCGCGTCGCGCGATCTACAATATTGCAACCGCGTCTCACGAAAGTAGCTGGCAAAAAAAATCACGGAGGCACGGTACAATACGGATGCGACGCATGTGCGTGCTGCGCTGCAACTGCAGATGTCCGTGTGCGTGTTAGCCGGGTATAGCGTTCCCGCAGTCGTATATAGTGTTGAATACAGAGTTCGGCGTTGCTCGTGGAGAAGCCGGCCGGAAAGCGGCGGCTGCTACGTTCGTATGCCGGTACAGTACAGTACACGGCCCGCAAACAGAGAAAGACCGACAGATAGAGCGAGAAATACAGCCAGGGAGGGGGACAAACGAGAGAAACGAAAGAGAAAAGTAGGGGAGGGAACCTCGCCCGCCGCCAGAGGGAGAGAATAGGAGACGAACGAATACACGGTGAAAAGGGGTGAGAAAGGGAGACTGAAAGAGCGAGAGAGAGAGAGAGAGAGAGAAGAGAGCGAGGACGATACAGCGAAATCGGTAGGAAAGAAAGAGATGGCTAGCCAGAAAGGGAAAGGTTGAATCAGAAAAGTGCGAGGGACCGTAACAGAGAGAGAGAGAGGGAGAGGAAGGGAGGGAGAGAAATAGAGAAACGTGGATGTAACCTTATAGACGAAAAAGTTGAACAAATAACGAAAAAAAGTACGCAGACAAGCAAAAAATGTGTACTTCAGAAATAGAATCGAGACTGAAGAGTAAGGGACAAAGTGCTTAAAAGTGAAAGACGTATGCACGAACTAATTAAAAGAAAAATATTCTGTAAATCTCAGCAAGTTTGTTACAGAAGAAGTTTAACTCCAATTGTGTTTGGTAAACGTTTTAGAACTGTTGTGCATTTGGTAAAAACGGCAAGTTAAACAAAAATTAAAAACTATAATTAAAAGAATGTTGGTTTTAGTATTTTTTGTTGTGCAATGAGAAATTGACATCCATTAATTTTTATTTCAAAATATTCGCTCTGTAAATAGGAGGAGCCTAATTTCTACTTCATGAAGTAAGGAGAAAACATCACACGATATTTTTTTTCTTCATTCGTCGGGTGGATCCATATAGGGTGTCCTAAAATCGATGGATAATATTGAAGTATGCGGAACTTTATTCATTTCCAAACGTACAGTTGAGTTGTTCACAACAAAATTGCTTCCATGCATATATATGAAATAATTAACAATTCGCCATTGATTCATCTTTATTGTGATAGGTAACAAACTTTTAAATTTTTATAAAAGTCATTCAGAAAAAGAGAATTTCCCGCACCAGTACCAAAAGAAAACTAACACGAATAGAAAAGTTTATGATAATGAGATTAAAATGTTCCTATGTACTTAAAAGAAACATCTACTTTATTTACACTGGATTAATAAGAATTTTCTTAAACAAAACAGCAGATAAGAAAGATAAAAACACACGTGCAAGTGTACTATCAATGAAAGATAACGTATACGAAGGACTAATAGTATAAGAACGAAGAAAAAAGAGAATATGAAACATTTGCAAAGATAAAAGTGGGGCAGGTAAATCAGAAAGTAAGAGTGATAGCTATATTGAAAGAAAACATGATAGAAAGAAAACACGAAAACAAATCATGAAATATTACAAATAATTATTAGAAAGTTATAAAAAAAGGTAAAGAAATATACATTAAAGATAAAAATAAAACGACAAAAATATAAAAGACAGACATTAAGCGAAAGAGAGGAGGAGAGTAGAGAAACAGCGAAGAAGCGAAAAAAGAAACGACGGGGGCGTAAAAGCAAAGAGGAACTGAAACCTTGGACTTTGATATTTCTCTTTCTTTCATGTGATATCGTCAAAAGTTCTGTCTTTCTTATACCCGTTGAAATTCCCCTTCTACTAAGATGCCTACGGCTCGGTTCAGGGACGAGAGATAAATGCGCGTCCTGCCATAGGAAGCACGAAAGAGCGATACTTAGAGAGAATTCGCCGAAATTTTGGCCGATTTTCACTTTTTTCTTTTGTAAAATTAACGAATTTGCTAAAACTATACGAAATTGGAATAATTGCGAATTTCGTTTATCTATAAATTTTCGCACAATGAATCGATTCTTGCAGTAAATGCAAAATTTAAAGCATACATATTCAAACATTTATAATGCGTTTCGAAAGCAGTTTACTAAATGCATAAATTAATTATGACATTTTTATTAAAATTGCATGGTTAAATTTATTAACGTCAAGCCTCGAAGCTTGTGTTGGTTAAACTCATGTTTAACTCTTCCATTTGCTCGACTATTTTGATCCAATATTATGTAAAATTTCATTTAAAATTTATTTGGTATACCTTTACATATTTTAAAAATTAATGTTGCTTGCAATTTATATATAAATTTAATATTGTATTATATACGTAATATTAACAATGAATTGATACATTTTCAATAACATATCTGTTACACCGCTGTGGTTCCAAATTCCATATGCAGTAGATCAAAATGTGCAATATTTATGTATGTATTGTAAGTAACGAACGGAACAACGAGTTCGTAGGACGGGAGAGGGATTCCCCGTTGTGGCAACAATTTTTCAATTGATTTCAAGCAGCAGCTCGTAGTTAGTAAGACGAGCCACGCTGTTTGTTGACATTTGGAAATATTGTCTGTCAAACGAGGGATGGATCCCGACCGCTGCTATACTTGATGTGGGTTTCTATATTGTGTCCTATATCCTCGACAAATGTGAGCATGGCGCCATCTAAAAATGACCTGCACATCACGCTTGAGTACCCACCATAACCTAATATTTATATATATATGTGTCGTCTGAGTGCGAGCTATAACGGGACATAGGACAACCAATGTTAGAGCCATTCCCCAATGAGAAGCAATCTTTAGATACGTTACATGAATCGACCAGTAGAGTAAAACCTATGGAGGTATGGATTTATGTTGTCTTTTTTGTGTTTTTATATGCTTCAACCTGCGAGAGAAGTTATAAAACCTTTAGTTATGCGAACACCCGTGAAGTACAGAATCGACGATGACAGACCGCATTTGACGTTTAAATGTTTATTTATGGTATTTTCCTTTTTTTATCGCGATTTTAACGAGATTCGGTCAAACGCTGTCTGTCTGTCATCGTCTAACCTGTATTTCACGGGTGTTCGCATAACGCGATCAAAGCTATAAAAGTTATAAAGACTTTCCTCTCGTAGGTTGAAGCATGTCGAAATGGCCAAATTTTTGATACTGATGGGTTTATTTATTTTTTATTCAAATATTAGAAAGACAAAAAAAAAGAAAGCCAGTCATAGATTCATAATTTAGAAAGAGGCATATTTGTAGATCTGTTTCATATTTCCAATATATGTTGATGGATAATTTTTATTCGCATGAATGTGTTTGCGCGTTATATAAAGAAATGTTTTCCTATATTGATTCTTTGTATGAATAGGACAATCCGACTTTTCGAATGCACGTAATCGGATGGACTGCTACCCTTCAGACTGACTTAACCATTTTACCCCTTCCTAATACTCTGCACATGTATATCCAATATTGTCCAACCCTGCTCGTTTTATAGACGTAATCCTATTACAAATTCGTGCACATATCGTTTCAAAGTTAATGTACGAATTTATACCCATGTTAGGGTACGTCAGAAGTTCAAAATTTAATAACGTTATAGAAGCTTTTCTATATAAAAATCGTAGTACAAGATTTTTAAATATTATTACTGATTAAAAAATTCATCGATGCTTGATAAAATTACACAATTATATATTTACATTATTTTATTACTGGCATTTCCTTACAATATATTGTTTAATTAAAACTTATTCGAATAGTGAAATTCTTAGATGACACTTAAAACTTGTTCAATACGGTTTTTCTTTCTTCTTCAATACAAAAAAAAAAAAAAAAAAACTTCAAACTGCTGCATTGGTCGATTGTAGAAATCGTAAAAATAACTAAAGCAGACTGAGATTTTATTACCGTAAAAAATCTGTGACCTGCGCGTGACTAACATGAATTGAATAGCGGCCCATTGTACTATTTGGACTCAATCTACTATAATACAAACGGTTAAGTAGTTTTAGAGTTAATATACGAAAAATATAAAAATATATTGAACTACACGAATATGTACAAATAAGATTTATTATTAACTGCTAAACATTTTTAAGTTTACATTATCATTTAGCAGCGAGATATATAAAATGTACAAAAGAAATAAACACGTGAAACTGTATACAGTACATATTTCTTTCTACTATAGTAGAAAGAAAGATGAATTGACAAAAAGCTCTAATGTAAAGGACATTTTTATTCGTCAATGCGGTTTACGGGTTTTTTGCTCATTCCAAATCCGAAAGTATTATCATCCTTGCCATAAAACGAACTATTTGATATTCATTTTTGTGGCCAGCTGAAAATGATGGACATAATCTAATACGAGGACGGGCGTTCCCACACCTGTAGCAAACTTTTATTACCGATCGTCAATGGAGAGACAACGCACTAACCGCGGTATAGATCCGGTACTGGCATAATATTATATCGACAAATAGCAATGAAATATTCTGTATCCTGCACAGCAATCTACAGTTATGACGGTACTCACCAGCATTGCACAAGTATTGCGTTAAAATACGTTAAGTTCTATAAAGTGAGGTTCAACTAAATAATTGATACATATCGCTTATTTCTCGAATCAATTTTCATCAAGATAAAAAAGTAATTAAACCTTCGATATCTAGGCAACCAGCAAAAATGAAAAAGTGAAGTTTTTGCGAAAAAGAGCCAGTAACGAGTTACATCAGTTACTTGTCAGACGCACTTGCGTGCGTCATCAGTGAAAGGGCGTGCGAAAATTTTCCCACCGCGTACAAACCCAGAAATGAGTCAAGTCATTAAACATATAGACGGTTCCAAAATTGACTAATAACCATAAGTCAATTATTTGCAGAATTTTCCGTAACAGTTTCAATGTCACGTGAAATATCGATAAAGTGTGCCATGAAATTTTGGCAAGAAATGTCGGTACAGATCTTAGCATTCTGTATAGGTGATGAAAAATTAAATTTGGAACGCTCCTTATTGTCCAAATGGTAAACCACCATTTAAAGGAATTTCAAGATGTTGCTGCCCGTAAGCGAGAATTTCCACGAACGATATCTGAAATTTCGTAATCGAATCCTCAATTTTATTAAGGCAACAAACCATTTCTGATTGGCCGTCTTAATCTGAGAGAGCAGCATCCCTTCACTTGGATTAAAGTTTCACATCGCGAGCGTAATCAACGAAACAATTCAAAAGCCTTAAAAGTGTCTATCGCAAGCAGCATCAAAACTCCCTAATGAAATAAGCGCCCGATTCGAGTCTCCGCGAAACTTGGTACATCCCTGAGTTTAGTCTCGACAGAGATTGAGACAGATCGCGAGGGGGTCGAATTTTGTGTGGGAGATGAGGCGACGAGGGACAAGATGGGGACAGATGGAGCAGAGAGGAAGGGAACTAGCTCCACGAGGCTGAGCAATGCGTTAGTCGCGGTTGCCCATGGCAACCCACGCGGGTTACGTACGCGCATCGGAGGCGCCTATATATATATACGTCGAAATACGTGTAGCTTATTCAACTAGCGTTTGAATTGACGCACACCCGGTGGCGTACGCACGTGTGTCTGTAGCGGTGCGCGCGCGCGCGCGTTCTGTCTATATAGTAATATGGGCAAATTAATTGATTTCGACTTCCCCCTAAGGTAAGCAACGGTTGCGAGTCGATTGGACCGCATCCGAACCATAATGTCGGCGCTGAAACACACCGCGAATGGATTTTGCGGATTCCGATTGGCGGGTGAGAAGACGACGCGGGGAAAGCCGAGGGAGATGTTGACAGTGCAGAAGCGAAATGCAGTTGACTACACTGGCACCCTTTTGTCGAGAGTCCATTAGCAAGGAGAATCTTCTCTGGAGACAATGTCTTTGAAGAACTCCCTCAACCGAAATGAATGACTGTGCCAGAAAGCATGTAGATTTGCGTTTGATATCACTCGTTACGGCAGATAATAGATATTACTGGCAATATCGTACCGCAGATTTTTGAAGATCAAGAACCATGAAGATCTGCCTAAGGATACGAAAGTAACGAACACATGAGCTTACGTTTCACGTTCTAACCAAAAACTACTTCTTTCTCAGGATCTATGCTAAAAGTCTTCAAGATTCGAATATTCGTTTGCCTGGAAGTAGCGAGATTTACTGTGTGGACTGCACTCCAAGTTTACCGGTCTAATAGTGTGAGAAGTATTTGACCATGAGACAACATGGATGAAAAAATACATGAAAATAGTTTACGAAACGCAGCTTCAACAGACACTTTAATGCTTCGATTTACCAACATTTTTCGACATTATATAAAAATCCTGAAGGAATATGTTTACAGTCAACAAAGATTTATATCTAGTATTAAGGCTTTACACGTTCTAGGGAAAGGAAAACCAACGGACCGACCGTAATTGGATTCCAATATAGCCAATCTCATTATTAAAATGCCTTCCAACAAGTAAGATAGATGCCGATGACGATTCATTCAAACGTTTGCAACATGGTACAAAAATAAAGGTACAGCAAGCTTTTGTAGGCGCGGTGGATAGGGGGACACGTATGGTACCGACGAATCACGTCGTGCAATTTTTGTCATCCCGAAATGAAGAGGGATGATTGTAT
The DNA here is from genome assembly GCA_030522945.1 of Trichopria nigra. NCBI lineage: Eukaryota > Metazoa > Arthropoda > Insecta > Hymenoptera > Diapriidae > Trichopria > Trichopria nigra. The sequence goes on along the minus strand of JAPYZR010000126.1, from coordinate 35,639 downwards.
CAAAGACTGTAATGTGCAATTAATCAAAAATCTTTCTTTTTTTATCATTGTTTGCAATATATATTTGAAAACTCAACTAAGACTGACAGTAAAGAAGAAAACACATTCAAGCAGTAAATGATACGCATGGCTGAAAATAAATGGGTATGGAGACTTTAACTTTATTAACCTATCGCGTGAAAGTTAGATTGTTAGAATAAGGGTTGCTAAAATTTCTGAACTGCCAGGTGAAATATGTAAAACTGGCCGTAATGTCAGTCTACTTTAACTTATTAATGGCATCATAAGACCAAAAGATACGTACACTTTCATCAATATGTGATGAAGGGACGTGACAAATGTGGTTCGCTCACGTGGAGAACTCCGCGTTTTTGCATATTTGCATACGACGATATCGATATACAAAAGCAACATTTTTGTTTTGGCATCAAATGGTTAAAAATGATACTTGGAAATAAAGATGTGGAAAATCGATGACAAGTATTCATTATATTCAATAGCCGAATTTAATCTAGCGAAAACGAATAGAAGAAATTCTATATAGGGCACGCTTAACAAAGAAGTGTATTCCCCGCATCCATACAGGGAGAATATTTGTCGAAGAATAGTAATGTTTGTCGCGTTATGTTTGCAAAGCAGTATAGGTTCATACATACTGTTCATCGACGTATGAGATGAGAAAATAGGGCATTTTGGTTCACTAGCAATTTATCGCTAGACTTACTGTACTCGAGTATCGCCATTACACTATTCACATATTTTTTTTTTTTTTTTTTTTTTATAATTATTATGGTAATAATAAAAATACGCACAAAAATGGATTTGTATTTTACAATATTTTACACTGAAAATGGTTAAAGGAAGAATAAATTAGTATATAAATAAAAAATTCAGAGAAATTATTACAACAATATCGACATCTTTTATTTTCTAATGTTAGAATTTTATATTACAAAATGTAACAAATTTTTTGGCAAACTAATAATTAATAATAATTAATAATAAAGAATATCACAAACAATAATGATAATTACACCGTGTCAATAATAAAAGTGCAATAGTTCCGGTCATTTCATATATAAAAACTATAAGTATTTTTATTAAACAAATAAATGCCATGTACAGATAATTTATCTCTTAAATCACTAAACGTCATTAAACTACACAATATATGTATATGTTAGAAAGCTGATTGTTTTCAACAACAAGAGAAAGGAAATATGGAACGGCGAAGGTGGGAGGGACAAAACTAGTTAATTAAGTTACCGTAGAGCCAGCATCTGACTGCTTAGATGCTGCATGGATTAATTGAAACTTGTGGTGTAGATACCATGTAATTAGTAACACTATGGATATAGTGCGTAAATAGATGGTGCAGATTAATGGACTTCTAACAGCAGCAAATAGGTACAAATCGAATCTTATTAATGCTGCATTTTTTTAAATTCTATTAACTTACAGAATACGCAATAGGGAAACATCTCAATTTGATTATCTCAATATTTTAATTAAATGTATAAAGATAGGGTTAAACTACAGTACTATATTATATAATGTTATTCAAACTTAACTTATATATACACGAATTTATATAAAAAATCCTATAATGAGGATTGAATATAAAGCAGTTCGTTTATATTCATGTGTTCAGCAATAGTAATTCCCAAGAGATGTGTATTATAGCACCGTATTGTTAAATAATATTGGCTAAAGATAATCGTTGTTTCGTGGCAGAAAATAAATGAAACTTGATATCGCCCACAAGATTTCAAAGCAATTAGCAATAACAATAAATGTGAATTAGCTATTATTAACGCTCTCGAAAATAATCTGATTTTGTAACGTTCGTGTTAGCCATGCGATTGAGTAGATCGATAGTAACGGTAACATTTACACTTACATTATAATTTTACAAGATACCCATATAATTTTCAAAATTACTTCCATTACTAATAAGTCGTAGTAATTACGACATGTACGGAACGATATGATATATTATGGTCCTGGGAACATTACAATATGTACAGTCTTGAAATTTGTTAAAATTACTATCCTTTTCCGAGTATATAAAATGCCATCAACATTCTCATTTTTCGGCATTGAAATTGCCTGATAATTATATCATTATCGCTTTTTCGTGATTTTAATATATTTCTGTGAAAGCTACGACATATACATTGTGTGGGAATATACCTAAAATTTATTTTCCATGTTAGTTACATGTTAATACCGTACAGTGCTTTTTATTATTATGATTATTCGTATTATTATGTATTGTATTTATTTATTGAATATCATAACAATAGAATACTGGAATTTATTTTTAGAGGGAAAATATGCTCGGCCTATAAGTATGACCTTATTTAACCATTTTAATAGGATTACATCATTCAATTATGAATTCCTCTGTTTTGAACGACCGTACCAAATTTATAAAAGCAGTCCTGTCTTTCATATTAATTATAATATTAAATTTGTTATACATTGTAGAAAACATTTTAATCATGAATAAAAAAATTTAACCAATTTCTTTCATTTAATTAGAAAAACATTGTAGCAAAATGTTCAATGGATAACTGATACTGTTTCGAATTATTATTAATTAATTATAAAAATAAGCAAATTATTTTAGTATAAAAAATTATTATAATTTATCTATTCCAAATGGTTACATAATATAAAGCAAATTTATACAAATTTTCTCACACATTTTTATCAAAATGTTCACGTAACGAATCGAGTGATAAGGTAATCATTTCTAGCGTATTGTATATATATAGTAAGTAGTTTTATTTTTCACTTCTGCAGAATTTGTTACATGATATATAAAACATGTTTTATATATCAATAAAGTTTACCGAACCATTTACATTTCTTGAGATGTCTGGTGTTACTTACCTAGAAAACGGAACTCACAAAATTAGTCAGATATTTAAGTGTTAAAATAATGTTAAACTAATTTTAATTAATTGCATAAGGAGTGAATCACGATAAATATCTGATTAATTTTTAATTATCAGAAATATTGAAGTTTCTTTCGTATATGTTATATTGTACTTTTAAGGATATATAAGAACGTACATTTGTCATTTTTTTCTTTTAAGTCACATATATACAAACACATGTATTTCTAACATTTTACTCAGTAAATATTGATAGGTTGATAAGTTCTTACTCCCTCATATTCATTGGGAGCAAATCTTGATATAAATTAATCTCATTCGAAAATTTGAAGAATACAAAAACGTCAATTTTCAGAACTATAAATAACTTTGTTTTTCTTGAAGGTAAGATATATAACATTGTCAGGAATACTATTATGATTATAGAATCGGAGACATTTTTAGAAATAGGGAAGTCAATTTTGTAATTATTTGCGCTGCATTGTACAATATCGATTGCCAATACTGAATAAGACTGAGAAGCAATGGCAGGTTTACAAATTGTATCTGAATAGGGTCCACGACTCGCCATTCAATATCAAAACTTTGGAACATGTTGCAAATGAAAATTCTGCAAGGTAGACATTTCCAAAAACTTTATTTTTCCATTGCATTTTCATCCCATTGATTTTTCCATTTGTCTACGCCAAAGGCAAACGATGGGCACGTTCAAAACAGATAAGGTGAAATATCCGTCACAATGTATTCTTATCTTTTATCCAATACCGTCGTAAAAATGTATCGTCCATTCGAATCTAAAAATAATTTCGACGCAGAGCCATCATCAGGCACGGTAGCAGACGTGGTGGAAGTAGCACATTGTGCATCACTTCTTATTGCGAGAGGCGCGTCGTCGTCTCGCTTACTTACACCCAACATATAACCGGTTAAAAAAAAAAAGGTGGATAAAAGTGCAATAGCGCCGCTAGCGCGCTCGGCAAAGTCGATATAAGAGAGAAAAGTGGAAAATCGTAGGAAGTAGTGCGCGGGATCGAGCGGGTGCACTGCACTTGCCTCGCTTGACTTACCCGTCGATGAAGTTTGCTCGTTCGCCTTTATATAGGTCATTATCTTTGCGGGGAAGTGGGCGGAGAGTGAGCGAGCAAACGACGATGATAGACAGCCGAGGATAAGGAGCGAGTGAATGCACCAGCGATGCATTGTAGAAAAGAATCAAATATATGATTACAAAAAAGTGAGAATCGCGAGAGAACGTGAAGAAACACCAAGTGAGATACGATCTTACGATGAGATAAATCGAGAAGAGTAGGAGGATGAGGAGGGGGAGAGAAAGAAGAAAAAGGCTTTACAATTTTTTAAAAATCCCTGGAAGAAAGTGGAAGTTGTACATTATTCATGCAAAATGCGACAAAGTGCAGATGAAGATAGGAACCATGGGAGATGCTAATAATTAGATAATGCTTCGAAGCAATCTCTCCTGCATGCGTAATCGTTCATATGACTTTCTACTATAAATTTTGCCGAGTGTAAAGAACGAAGCTCTGCTCCGCTATATAAGAGCTAGAAACAGATGCATAACGATATGAGGAAGTTCGGTAGATCTATTGATAACGCTGCAAGAAGAGAAACGAAAATACGTTTTGAAAAGCAGATAAAGGTGAACGTCGATAGAAGGTTGCTTTATAGGAAGGAAGTCATATAACGAGGACTGAATATTAATGCAGCTTGTGAAAGAAATCAAGTGCGAATGTAAAAGGATGGGTCCAATGAAAATAGTATATGTACATTGGTCCAAACGTGTATAATAATAACGTAACAGATGGATGCGTAAATGAAGACTGCTGAATGAAACCGCCTCATGAACAGTAGTAACAAGATATAGGACGTTCTAAAACAATTATAATTCCTTATAAAATGAACACTAATTCAATTAATTATTTTTCTTACTTAACTTTAAACGGCCTTTTATATATGAGTGCGTGCTTGTTTGGACATGGAGTTAAGAAAACAGATTCATTAACGAAACTGTACAGCGAAAAATAAACACTAATATAAAATATAATTTTTATTTTGCAATTTGAAACTTTTTTTAGAAGAACGACTTTTACATGAAAGATAAAGGAAACTTCTTTAATGCCGAATCTCATTCATTTGAGTTACTCTATTTACAATTAACAGTATAAGATTGAATTTGTATTGCAGCATTGGAATATTGTTATACTTTAGTGCAATCATAAAGCTCGCTGGAAGATATCGTTAGAACTGTATACTCTGAATTCGAGGTTCTTGTAATCTTCTTTTGAACAAAAATTACACAGAAAGTATTTTAAAAAGTTTAAAAACTGTGTAGAATGACACGAATTTTATCATGTTATTTATTTATTTAAATTTATTTTTTTTTTACAATAAATTCGTAAATAATCTGCCAACAGTTCAGAATTGTATCACAGGATGGACTTTTCGAATTAATAACGGTATAATATGTTTTTACACGAGGATTTTATTTACAAATAATTAAAACTTCATTACCTGCTACATGGAATTTTTACATTTCAATTTTAAAACAATTTTTATTACAATGAATGCGTCAACAATGTTTATTAAGATTATTATAACTATTTCATCTGTTTGTAAAATATTCTATATAATCTGTTTTATGGTTAAAACACGGTTTTAGCAGCTTACTCTACTTGAAAATGGTGTAATATATGCAAAACTTTTCATTTAGTACTTCTAAATGTTACGTAATGCTATGTCTGCTACATTCGTTCAGGCTTTTAATGAGTGTTTAATAGCTGTTAACCACCATTCATTGATACTGGTTTTTCTATATAAGTACAAACGAGTAAGCATGTGAATATGTGAGTATGTACGTACATGAGTTATATTGACAAAGTTAGTACGTTTGAGTATTAAAAACTTAAAAGATGATATTAAGTAAAAATATGACTGTACAACTAAAACTGTCTACTTTTACAATTCAACGAATATTAATATACTTGACTGACATTTGATAGGCATGTCTACACTTCGATGATTCATTAAAAATAGTTGAAATAAATGGGGACGAGCAGAATAATCGCGTTCGTTTTTTGGGAAAATGTATATAAGAGTTATAATTCTTCTTCCTATTCATCATCACTCGAGATGTATGATTCATCGTTGAATCATTATTAGCTCTCCACTTCCAAGTCGATCATCGTACGCACTCGCAATGTGTACATAAATTGATAATATTCAATTGCATATGATCCTCTTATCATCCATTGTTGATGTCTTGTTTGCTTTGTCGGCTCTAGAAATGCCAAACTTTATAAATACTCATATGTTTTCAATCCAACAGACCCAAATACACGCTGTGACATAAAATTTGCATCGAATAATGAGTTTTGAAATCAGCACTTATGGTATCGATCAAATCATGCATGGGTCATCGCGGCTTGATTTTAATATCTCTTAGGAAAAATTTATGCTTTGCGATCTACTTGTGACAGGAATGCTCGACACAATTTCCTGTGACATTGATCGGATCAACTTCACGCGCTCTTAGTCGGCGAAAAAATTTGCGATGACGGCGTGGATTATGTCATCCGCGATAAATTCTTGAAGAAATGGGTCGGTGTACGCTTAGTCGCATACCTGTGCACATGCTGCGGACAATGGAATTGCAGCCTTTGTGGTGCGATAAACGGGAATTTCGAAATAAATGACGTTATAGCGCCACATAATTGACACAGGAGCGCACAGTACTCTATATACGCACACTGACGCACAAGCAGAGAACAGGTTCGTTCGCATAGGTTGAAATAGTCGAAGAAAAATGAAATTAGTTGCGGCAAAATTGTAAATTGTCGTCATTGTAAAGTTTACTGATAAGGGAGATTGATGTCAAAATTCGCAAATTATTTGAAAACAATGAGTGATGCTTTCCACGGGGAGAGTTTCTCGCTTGATAAATGTACATATATATTGTAAAATTTATATATTAGTGACTAATTCGGACAGATTGTAAATAAATGTAGAAGAAAAAAATGTGAAAACAATCAAAGTTTATTTAAATCTTTTACATACTTGATTGCACCTGTCATGTGTTTTAGAGGTATATGATTCATTTTAACATCGACTTTTCTGGATATAAATAGACATGATTATTCGAAATTTGATGTCAAACTAAAATACTACGGTATATAAAGGCATGCAAATCAAGAGAGAACGTATTTTGACTATTTCCATAAATTCTCACACCCAAACACGGCAAAATTTTATGATCACGTAAAAATTAAATATCTTACAATTAAAAACATTTTTTATCAAATGTCATATTTTAACTCATTTTTCTAATTGCTATTGCATAATTTGAATACCAAGATAGAAACAAAGATAGAGAATAAAAATGAACTTTTTGATATATTTGAATAATATTAATAATATGAATATTAGTATTACTATTAATATTATTAAATACTATTACTAATTAAAAACGAAATTCGTTTGGTATTAAATATATAAATTATAAATTGAATACTTCAAATCCGTATGAGCGACTCCGAACCTTTTCAATAACAAGTTCAAGCGAATTAAAATACTTGAACTTCATTTCAACAGACACATTTGAGCCGCAATTCAGAATTTCCTACTTTCAATGGCTTATTTTTAATTAATAATGTCTCATGGTCATTACAACTACGGAATATTTAATTTTAATTGTTTAATGACGTAGTCAATCATAAAGTATCAATTATTAATTTCAATGTAATATAATATATAACATTATGTAATAAGAAATAATAATAATATATTTGTTACATGCAATTATACCTTCAAACACAAGTAAAGGTAATGTAACATTTGTATAATTGTTACTTCTTACATAATTTTTTACATAGTCGTGATATACTTGTTACTGTTGTGTTTGCTGGAAATATAAATAAACCCTAGTAGAAAATAAGCAGTTTATCGACAGTTTTTCTAATTAATTATAAGATGATGTTTCGTATATAATCATGGACTGTGAAGAAAAGGTGTAAGATTTGACCACTAGGAAGAAATTGGAGCCACGAACCCTATTAATAAGATTATTTTTAATATTTAGAATGTTTCAAATCATTCTACAATAGTTTTCAGGATTTAGGTAGAATAATTACATCATTCAACGCAATCTATAATATATATATATTAATTTGTTTATAAATTAAAATTATATGTTTGTTATACGTATATAAATTTACGACTAAAAATGTACAAATTGAAAAAAAAATAACTTGTAAGTAAAACAAAATGTATATGTGCGTTTACGTTATTATCACAGCCACGTTTTCCCAGTGGAATCTTGTTACACTAATCTACCTATCTGAAGTAGAATTAACTTCCATAACTGAAACAGAGATCAGTACACTCGGTACTTAGAATAAGCTGGATTTCGTATTGTGGGAAATCTGGATTAAACAAGTGGTTATCGACCTTCTTCGTGTGTACCGAGTAATTTTACTGAACTGTGTAAAAATGTAAATACTACAAAATTATTTAAAATGTAGGATTTGTATTTTGTGCTTTCAAAATTCTGCAAAAATTATTCTTACATAAAAACATTTTTTATAGAAAATTGATGGATCGAACAAAATTTTAGGTTGGACCGTCACAGGAAAATTACTTTCGGTGTCCGAAATGACATCCAATTGGGTGTAAATCTGAATTTTTTTTAGCGTTTACACCCACTTGGGTGTCATTTCGGACCCCGAACGATATTTTTTTATGTACTTTTCCATAAGTGGAACTACCCCAGTAATAGATGATGTCAGTTTCTGCCCATTTTTTTCTGGTCTCTATGCTATCTTCTGAAGCCCAGAAAGAATGTCAATAACTGGTCTTATTTTCTTCTAGGGTAATTTCGCTTAATGTAATAGATTAATCATTTTCTGAAGAAACATAATCTACTAATTTTTCACTAACGTGCATTGACAGCGAACCTTCGACAAATTCAATTTTATAGAGTTCGATGCATCACCATAACCGTTCAATATATCCTTCCTTCAAAACGTCGTGCAGAAGCGTAATAAATTTCCCGAAACAAATAAAGTACATGCATTTATCTCCATGAATTTCGCTTTGTTGTGATACGACGAACTCACCGAGATTATGTACGAGCCTTTCTTGATGCATGTGTACATTACGCGCGCGATTTACCAGCGGCCATACGTCACGTCTAAGAATGGGTTGTGAACAATGAGAAATTGATTATATTTTACTATATTTTCTGGCACATTTGGTGACACAACAATTTCTAGGTGAGCCTTGCGCGGTGAACTTGCATCGTTCAATTCCCCATTGTGAGTCAACTTTCACAATTCGAACTACATCGACGAGGCGTTTGCAGTTTGCGAGGAAGTTGACTGGATTAACAAGATCGAAACTGGTTGCAAAAGTGGAATGTGTAACGTAATCATCATAAATAACAGCATAAATGCTTGTTGAATTGTACAATATCCTACTTTGCAGATACGGTGCGCATTGTCACGCTATAAACGACGCTTTTCTGAATGTTAAACAAAATATTATCACCTAAATGCACATATTAGTTTTGTAGTTGCCCTAATAGAGCTAATAATAAAACATCATCAAACACTGACTTCAGTGGGGCGGATTATAATAATTAACGCTGATGATGAGAAGAACGCTGATGAATTATAATATTACCAAGAGCTATCTCATATAATAATTGCCTGCTTTCATATCCAACATCAGTATTAAACTGTAATTTGGTAAAGCTCGTTAATTCTAAATTTCATCTCGCTGAAGCCCATTTGTGGCCCAACATAGGAAAATGAGGTAGTAGTATTCCACACGAAAGCAATCACAGCAAAGCTGGTGCAGGAAGCGAGATTTCTTGTCAAATTAAATAACGCGACATTATCATCGCATACTAAATCCTGAGGAATACAAAACATCAGAGCAAATGTCAAAGTTATGCTATGTAGTGTAGTACATCATGTTTGTTTCACGGAATTTAAATTTTATCGCCTAAAAATCACAAATGGTCAGAAAACACATTACAATTATGATTATCATGTGCATTTCACGAAAAGAAATAATTTCATGAGTCTTTAAATCTTGGTTTTTTAATGTCTGTTCCAACATTACGGCCAGGTGGCTATAAAGAATTATAATAAACGGTTACCACAAAATTGTAGGTTTTTTGTAATGCCGAAATATTTTGCATATATATGCACACACAAAGTGACATTCTTAACTATTTTTCTTAATTGAAACATTGTAACAAAGCTGAATGGCTGTAATATCTTTGCAGATTAAAATAAAAGTAATTAGCAATTATATCTGAAATATTCTCTCTCAATCAAAATAGTTTCAATAAAATTATATCTAAAGTACAGACTTTAGATATAATTATAAAGTAAAAGATTCGAACTCGATATATTACTCCATTATTATATTATTTAAGAAATAGGTGAGTCAAATTGGTTAAATATATTATTTCGACCAATACAGTAGGTTAGTGCAAAGTATTGAATGTGGTCACTCAAGCAAAAAACTGTTTCCCTATGTTATTTCCTCAGATATCCACGTTTCAGGCCATAACGGAGCCAAAGATGCAATCCAAGTACGTCCATTGGACGTCCAATTGACATCATTGTACGTCCACTGACGACATCCATCGGATCACCATAATTGTGTTTGTGTAATGGAAGGACAATGGACTTGCAGTGGATATTCAGTGGACATAAACGTAAACAGGTATTCCAATGTACAAAGATTGGACGTACATTGTTCGTTCATTTTACGTGTGCCAATGGACGTCGAGTTCTGATTGGTCGAATGTACGCGTTGTATCATGCACCGAGTATTCTTATATATATATATATATATATATATATGAAGTCGGCACAACAAAATATTGGAACAGAAATTCCATTTTCAAAATATAATTAACTGGTATTATTGTTAGATCTTTCAATACAATCTTTTCTGGATCGCCCTATACACTCTCTTCTGTTCTCAAACTCATAACGTAATTTCGATCGTATGCATGCACATAAACGCTTGAAAAAAATGCAATATTACGCATCAATGTCCATAATATGTATATGATGTATATGGAAATACATCAGTGCATGCAGCCGCATCACTCTGGATATACGCGCATATACGATATATTAAGACACATATGTCCGATCATTTTGTAATTTACATTTATATACACACTTGCTCAGCCATGTGTTACACCGCGGTGCATGATAACGATAATAATAACAGCGTATCAGTGTTGAGGAGCGACGGATAAAAAATTAATAATAGCATGCGGCAGAGCACGATGCAGCGAAAGGAATTTCAGCTCGTTATGACGCGTGCGTCGTAATAGAAGGCCCCCTGGCGAAATCACTGTAATTACACCCTCTTTACGCCGATAATCCAGCCAGAATTTTTCGACACGTTGCTAAAAGTTAAGTGCTCCTAATAAGACAATGGATTTCAATTTTGCGCCATTATATCCGAAAGTTGCCGTGAGCTTCTTATAGTCATTTTTTATTTTATATACAATTAGCCAATTCTGTTTCCATGAATTTTAAGAACTGAATCGATATCTTTTTTTGTGGCTTTGTTATGAAATGCATAGAACAATATGTTTGCTTTACGCGGTTATATATATTTCAAACTAATATACTACGTTTGAAAGTGTTTGTTGTGTGTACATATTAAACAAGGCATCCAACTAGTAGTGAACAATATTGCAATAACAATAAGTAAAAAAAATATAACGGGAACAAATTTTTTCACAATAACAGTCCGTTTTACAGTGCTAACCATTACGGATAAATGTTCAAGAAAATGTTTATATCCGGCTTAAAGCTCGCAAAGAACAGTCGAATCGATTTTTTCCATTTTTCAATAAATCGCACAGCCGCAGTTTAATCATCGCCACATTGTTCGAAGCGAGTCTCCGATAAAAAAGGATAAAATCCCCCACCTCATTCAATACACAGGCGGCGATAAGTCCAAGACGAGAGGATACGGATATTGAAGTAGTGCCCGTATATGGCGCATTCTTTCCTCGAGTTTCCCTTTGTCTCGTTGCGTGCATGCGGATTTATGCAGTGGTTTGAATCAGCATAATGCGGCACGGCTGATAGCGCGCGACCGAGAAAGCGGTTTAGAGACGCAGCAGCACCGTGAAGACGAGTGTGATAGGGACGGGTGGCTGCATTAAATTCAAATGTGCAACAAAATGTACCATAAAACGACTGATACGAAGGACGATGCACTCTTTACATTATATAACCGCCTCGGTATAGTAATAATAAGCGGTTCTCCTGATCGAAATTTCAATTTCAGATGCGCGTTCGGGACTCCGTATAGTGAACAATGCGTTACGTGCATTGTTTGGTGAATTCGCTTGTGGAACGATACACGGGGAGGAAGTACGATAAAATACGAGTTTCGAGCGCGATGAAGCTGTTGGAATGATCGAAAATATCGTTCGTCGATAGTTTTAACAAGTGAAACGCCATGTTCACGTCCAGGGTTGTTTGTACTTTTGTTTGCAGTGCTATAAACACGCACGGTTTAAGTTCGTTTTATATTTTTTATATAGACTTGTTCTTCTTTTTTTTTTTAATCGACGAATTTTTTGGTCGATTTAGTTTTACAAAGATTATATTTTAGTGAAATTTATGTAAGAGCATACTTTATTGCATTGTTTTGTGAAATAAGGTGCTGCTGTAGGGGGTCATTTCCAGTAATCGGTACACTTTATCATATGTCAATTTATATTGACTGCGTGTACTGTTGACCGTACATTCTCTTGAATTATAACTGAATTTTGTAAAATTACCATATATATGTAAAAGATCTTTCAGTACGTGGAAATATATCAATACGTTAATACCAAATATAAATGAAACTATTATTTTTATCCTTTTTTATGCCCAACAATTTGGTTTGCTTTTGTCTATCACATATTTTACTTTTTCAATTTTAGTCCATCTTCATAACTGAATAAAAAGCATTTTTGTGTCGCTGCTAATAGAATATTGATCAAACGTACTTTATTTCTGTCCCAGTCAAAGTGGCTGGAAGAACACCTGTCCAATTAAGTGACTTCAAATAGGATGTTTCCTATGAATATATTAGTCGATCAATTTTTATTGAACTTACATTGCAATTGACATGATAGTATTTGAAGCAGCACATGAATTATAGGTTAGAAATTTTAATTAAGAAATGTTTATGTTTCTTCCGAAATGTAAGCCGTATTATTGTTATATTCTTGCTGTTTAAAATAGTCTGAAACCGAATAATTGTACATGTTGTATATTCAGCAGTATGTAAATTATGTTACAAATATAAATCGGTATTATGTTTATATCTCATGATTTACAATGATGCTCGTTATACCGAAATCTATTCCGGGTAGTTTTCAAACTAACATATCAGATTTCTTTGGTCACGTTCAATTTACATCCACCGCGATTCTCAATCCTCTGCATTTTATTAAAAAAAGTACTGATCGCTTCATACATCTTTTATAATATTCCAGGTGAATACATTTCTTGTAATATGATCTCCTCACAAAATATATTGTTTTTTTCTTATTTATCGATTTAAACAAAATAATTTAATGAACATATTTATTTAAGATACAGTGGCAAAAACTCCACATCATGTTGATAATTCTTCATTCTCTACACAGTAATACAGAAAAATTTATATTTATTCACTTCTTAAGTAATCAAGTGATATGTATTGATTTCGAGTAAAATCATTATTCTGGTGATGAATTATTTAATCATGATATATATCGTTTATTTCAAGCTATTTAATAACATGTTATTAACTTACGTATATCAAAGAAAACCGATTTCATCGCCGCGTCTCAAGTATCTGGTACTTACCTAGAACAAAGATATACACATTATTAATTGTCAATTTAGATTATTGCACTAATAAGTAAAAATAATATTGAAAATTAAATGAAAACAAACAATAATAAAAAAACATTAGTAATAATTAATTAGTTATTAATTCCATTACTTACGCGTGAAAAAAGTACTGTTGCAACAAACCATAATGTAGTTGTAGCAACCACAGAAATGATAGTGCCAATTATGGTAATAGTTATGTTAAATATAGTTTAATTGGCTTATTAACAATACTTATTTTTTTATTGTATTTATTAAAAGCTATCATTCATTAGAAAATATAAATAATATAACTTTAAAAAATAAGTCATACTACAAAAATTCACGTCTTAAGCCCATAATCGTGATCGCGGGTATCAATGAAAAGCAAAAGTTGTCCTCAAAAATGTCCTCAAAAACATGATAAAATGTAATAGAGGTATTTAGATTAAATTATTTTAAATGAATAATGTATAATGTTCAATCATTTCTGATGAAGGCAGTTTTGAAATTTTCAGTCAGGAATTAAAATAGAATTCAATATGAATTATGAATGATGGTTATTTCACCATCTAGGTAAAAATTAAACACTGTGTAATCAGAATCGGTCCTTAACTGCGTATATTTCCAAATGAAATTTTTTGTTGAAAATTCCAAATATATTTCCATATACTAAATATTTAAATAAATTTTCGTTACACGAAAAAAGAGATGGATTTTTCTGCTAAACATAATAATATTAGCCATTACCATTTTGGATGTTGCGAATAGGAACATAATTTGACATGGACATACTCAATACTGTCTGCAGATATTAGATCCATTCACATCTTAGATAGTAGCCATTACTATATATGTATTAAGTAGTAATAATTATATAAGAATTCCTATAATTTATGTACTAGCATCAATTTTTCACCATATATTTACTAAACCGACCACTTTCTCATTGTCAATGAATTACAGCCGTACGCAAACAGAACATCATCAACCATTATTATAGCGCGTAAAATTCGCGTTTGTGACCCGAGTCGCAACCGCAAAGTGTATTTTTCGACACGAAATACAATAGCTTAAAGAAGCGGTAGAAGAACGTGTGGCGTGCATCGGACAGTACTGAACTCGGAGCTCCTTTAAAGTACACCGCGCCGCCATCCGAGAGATTCCTACAAGATTTACGTTTTCAAGAAGCAAATGAGACGCCCACGATATCCCTTTGGTCCGAGCATAAGCTCTAGAGTCTCGTGGGATCCAGAAGACTTCTCGAAAGTCCTACAGCACAATCTCCAAGTTCGCACCGATCTTAGAATAACCGAGAGTTCTCACAAGGAACAAAGCCCTTTATTCTTCTAAAGTAAATTGGAATTTTTATTTTACGGCCATTTGAAATTGGAAACTTCCATGAAACGATTTCGGTAAATTGGAATTTGCGTGGATTGAATTGCGTATCAATTAACGCGTTACTTTATAAGTTTTGAAACAAGTTTTAAAATAGAGTAATGACGTGATGAAGATGATGATGATGAGGAATGCTTAGATATCGATGAAAATAATCATTTCAATATCGACGAACTCTATGGAACCTGAAATCTGCGGTCGTCATATGTACAGCAGTGACAGTTCGACTGTCAATATTGCAACAGAATCAACCATATTTTGTTAAGAGCCAAACTCTCATATATGTAAATCAATATGTTTTGTCCTATCGACAGATTTGTTACAAAGTGGTGATTCTATTGGTAAAATGATACTGTCTTCGAGAGAAACTGTTACCACTATTTCACAATTATTTACTGTACATCAGTCTGCATGATAAATCCTGCTGAATGACTAATTGTCATTGGTGCTCATAATCCAATTCTCTTTACCAGAACAAAGTGGGTTTCACGTACAATAGATATTAGAAACTGCGCAGCATTCTTTCTTGTAAATGTTTATTGATTGAATATCCCATCAAATTATCAGATGAGCATCAAATATTGATTATACCGCTGCTGCATTATCGATGACAATTGCTCTCTACAGCAGAACAAAATAGATTTCACCTAATAGAGGAAGTCTGGTAGCGTTTTTTTTTTTTTTTTAATACCTCATTCTTATCATTGGTTCCATATTACCTATTCATACTTTGACAACTCAACTGCAATTGTTTATTAAGTCCACTTGAATGACCAATTTTAAACGGTTTACAGGAAACATCCGACAAGTCAAGTAAAATTGTTACATTCATTCGTGCAGTCGATCTTTACAGGTATACTATCAGGGGTTCAGATCAGAGTATCTTCAATATCAAGTGCATTTAGTTTTAAATAAATATAGTGTTCATGAAATACGTATGCCTTTAATATCAAATTTTACATTTCGTTACCAACCACAGGCAATAAATTATAACGATAAATAGGAAAGTTTAAATCAACAACTCGTAAAAAGCAAATAGCTGCATTGAAAGCCCGGACAATAATTACTCACACTCGAATACCGTCATGATTTACGCCCACAGTTTCCAGCAATAAAAGCACGTCCTAGGCGGCACGTCGTTAACTAAATTCTCAATCGCTCATATATATACGTCAGCCCACTGTCGTCTGTCCTTAAAAGTGCATACATAACTTTTGTAGGTGGTGCAACAAATCTCGAAAATGATTGCGACCAAAGCAGCCGCGCGTGTCACGAACGCAGCCGACGATTGTCGGACATGATCGGAAAGAATGGTCGCGATGAAAACGAAAGCTACCGCGGCTAGTGGCCGGATTGGTGCTAATCGGGCGCAATTGAGACGAATCGCCACCGAGGGAAATAAAATCGCGGATTGGACGATTGCGAGATCTATATACGAGTTCGCCGAACTGTTGTACTCTTGGCCAGTTTGCTCGGGCCATTAAAATCGCGACGGGCGTAATGCGCGACTAATATACGAGGCTCGCTAATGCAACGTGACTTAAGAGGGATTTCTGGAGAAGGATTTTTTGAAAACTACGGGATTAGTAGTAGGCAATGCCGCAATTTAGCACCGACATATACGCGCGTTCGAATTTACGACCGTGAAATAAAAAATGACGTTTCGCGGTTATTTCGACTTTTATTTTCATGAGACGTTCTTTTCCGAAATATTTTTAAAACGATACTTGTACAAATTTTACGACCGGTCATTACTAAAAATATAATGTGAAATCAAAAGCTAACATTTTAATATAACGCACAAAAATGGAATAGAATTTATTCGTGTAATATTTTTTTTTTTTTTTTTATACATATGTTCAAGCGCCATTAAAATATCGGAAATAGGAAAATTATTCTTGAATCATTACAACATCTCGATTTGCTACGGTGAGTGTTACTTCAACTGCAGAATTCATTAAACCGTTTCAATGTGCTTTCGAAGTCTAGAATTATTTCATTAAAGTAGGGGAGAACGAAACTAATCGAGCGCTGGGGTAATAGAATATCGTTAAAGATACATAGAAATTCTTTTATGCCTATTACAAATTATCATTCAATTTAAATGCCTTATGAGTTTCCAGCGTATTTTAAAATTACGTTTTTGGGGGATTTTAGAATTAATTAATTTCTTTAGCCGTTAATTAATGGCGAAAATTTTATTCGATTATTAGTCTAATTATTGCAAATTATTTTTAGTTGACGTATATTGACTATATGAGAATATGTATGAGAAACAATCGGCAAAAACAATGGCAAACTTTCAAAGGTTTGAGATGGTCCACTCATTGCAATCCATTTAAATGGACGACAAAGGCCAACTAAACACTATTTCCTATAATTACATTAGCGATCAGATCAATTTTTTATCCTGGTCATTTAGAGGAATACACTTGCATGAGGGCCATTGTTGACTATAGTAATTGGATATCTTATTTATCCCTGTGAAATACAATAACAATTTATATCCATTTATTCCGTTCGCGGAATAAAAAGTATTTTTCCCATTTAAAAAGTTTTTAAATAACACAATATGAAAATATCAAACAACACGAATTGAATAGAAATTGACAGTGTTATCTTCGGTGTAATGGAGAAAACACATCTCAAATAAAACTAACATAAACGAGAATAGTGATAAATACAATCATAATTATTTATTTATCTATATATAAGAAATTGTCACTTGAGGTTTTCAATTCAGTTTAATAAATTGTATTAAATTCATTCATAGAAAGCTAAGACTATAAGCCAATCGCTTGTAGGCTATGTATGGTTTTATAAAGTGGAGAAAAAAGATGGGAACAGCGGACAATTTATTGAGGAAAGTGAGATGTTGTAAACTATCATGATATTTCGTACGTCTGGATACAATATAACGGTTTCCCTAGTGAAAAAAGGAAAGTGATCAAAGCGTGAAAACGTTCGAATACCCGCTTAAATCATCAATTTAAGCGTGAATTGGAACGTTTTCACGTTTCGTTTAGGTTCGATTTTTACCAGTATTATACTTCTGACTGTATTATTTTTTGTAATATATTAAGATCGTTAGATATTTGTTCTCAAAAATGCCACAAAAATAGGGTTTATGTTAAATATGTTCGATTCGCGCCTGCTTTTGGTATTACTCTAAAATATTGAGCAGTTCACTCGAAAGAGCTGAAAAAATTACAAAAGAAACTAAAGTTTAAAAAATGTTACTTTCCTTAAAAAATCTTCAGCTGCTCTCATCTTTATGTTCCCCACCCTACTGTATAAATCATTGAAGCGATGTGCCAAATTTATTCACAAATTACACGAATATCTAATAAAGAGACAAATATTTAAATCGATTTTTTGAGTATGCACACAAACATTTCTTTTTATTATAAAGATACTACTGGTAACAATGTCTCTTTTATACTTTCAGATATTTTTCCAGCTTCTGCTTCAGGGAAAAAAATAAGCACTATGACAAATACGTCAAAAATGAAGCCAATGTCGTTTTATAATAAATTTATCGCTTTTCTGATTTCGTCAATCGAATAAAGAATTTTTTTTAAACGTCTATCGAACTAGAAATTGAATCGTACTTATACAGTAAAAAGGATTTTCGGAATTGAAAATCAGTATTACATTCATACGTTAAAAAAAGAATTGTACAGATTGTACAAAATAACATTAGAAAGATGCAAGAAATTTCATATACAAAATTAGTAGCCATTGTAAAATTTCTAACCATGACATTTAATTGTATAAAATAATTGTTGCTTTTTATATCCATCAAATTATATATATGTGCATATTAATATATATGTATATAGTTTTATAAGTGTACTTCATTTTTTTTATAGCATTGAATTTAGTATACGATAAAGATAACACTATAGTACTGATAAAAATTCTAAATATTTTCATCAATAACACATTATTATATTAACATGGACATATAAAGTTATAACAAGTGTTTTAAAATATAAGATTTAATGATGCCATTAGACATGCAATGTAAGCCATGTAATGGAAAATGTTCATAATACTATTATACTATATAATACTACATTTCAGAAAAACTGCAGCTGGGTTGCAGTAAATATTGACTAAAAGGTAAACTCCACTGAAAGAAAATTGACTGCATTCTGTCAAATAGAATTGTGCTACAAATCATTGCGTAGAAATGGACCGAGAAAATCGACACTCGAATTCTTTGGTTCAAGGCTGGTCGGTGATATTTCTTCCCTCGTACGACGTCTCTGTCAACAATTCTTTGAACGTAAAGTGTCTATTATACTCTGTCACATTAATGCGTTTTATGATGATATCTCCATAAAAACTACTTTCAAAAGATTTTTAATATTCATTTAACCAAATATTAAAAACTTAAATATTTAAAAATAATTTCAATTAATTCTTTTGTAAACAAAAAATAAGAAATGTACTTTTGTATTGATTATCTTGATTACGAATTTTTGAATTAAATCTAGTGAAACTACAAAATGCTTTTATTAATTTGAAATATTCACGTTACCCAGACTAACTAAGCACCTATTTGTAATTTTGTCACGAAACAACGCTATCGGAAAATTAGAAAAATGTCGACAATTCGACGAGCAAAGTGAGAAATCGATCAATCCAGAGATTCGTGTTTATACAACCCGGCGCAATTTTGACCCTCATTGTTGCGACGCCTTTCCCATAATAGCACCCAATTGAGAGCTTCAACTTTCTTCGCGCCATTCTTCGCCAAGCCGAAATCCAAACCGCAGAGGCGGTGCAGGAAACCTGAAGCTCTTCTCACAATTGCGGGGAAGGTGCCGCAAGGCGAATCCCATCGAAATGAACGTGGACGGCCGAATTTAACGGGATGAAAACAAAAAGGCGAACAAAGAACAAGTCGGCGTACACAAATTGTTCGTAAGAAAAAAAAAAGAATCGAGCCAACTCTTTCACTCTACTCGTCGTTAAGTGTGCACGGAGTGTGACCTCGTGAATTCGCAGCACGTGCAAGATCGCCGAACAATGGTGCCAGACACCCTCCTGAAAGTAGAGTACAGATTGTAGCGTTTAATGGCGATGCTAGCCGTTCTACGCGATATTTTAAAATTAATATCAGAGCACAATAGAATTGCATGAAAATCGTACAGTGCAGGATTAACAAAGACCTCCTATTGGGGACCGACGTCGGAAATTACATTCGCTACGGGTGTTTGGTGCTAAATGTGTATGCAGTTACATTTGGAAGAGTTGGGCAGTTCTCGATAGATATACTTACTCAAAACACGTTACTCATTTATTCTTGATAAAAAATGATTACATCTGAACAATTTCTGAATCATAATCTAATGTTTAGGTCAATTACATCCCTAATTTTTTTGTTTTTTGTCTTTAAGGTAATCTGAAAAAATCAACTACTATACCTGACATAAAACAAGACAGCCCCATAATATAGAAGCAAACTGGATTAAAAAGGGGATAAGAGGAGAATAAGTGAACGCTATACGAACATCAGAATTAATCACAAACTTGTGACGCACACTGAAGTCGTCCAACGGAATTTTTTATTCGCGAACTGCGATTTCTCGTTACATCTGTAATTATAAGAAGGCGCGACATGTCGAGCGACGAGTTCCACAACTCGTATGTTCAACTAAAAAATGAGAATCTATCATTATTATTTAAGCATTCAAGTGCACAATGCGTCTGTTTGAAAAGCTGACAACGTATCTTTTATATCATTCAAACGTCAAAAAATAAGGGCATGCTTACGTATTAATAAGATTACGTACGAGATTCTCCTCGAAATTGCATAAATTCTGTTCACTCATGTCAATTACCGTGATTAAATTACAATTGAAGTCCCTGTTGATCCAAATAAAAATGTTCGATAAAAGTCTATTACGTTAAATATGCATCGCCTATCTCGAAGATTATCTAACGAAATCACGGTTTATTGTCCCATTTGAAAAGCCGCTATCACCTGAAACTAACAATTTGCTACACTCTGAATAGTTGATCAAAAGCTTCAGGACTCAACCAATTACGCTTGAGGTAAACGCGTGTCAGGCGATGTCGTTCAATGTCTCGACAACCGAAGGATCACAAAGAGAATAAAGTAAATGAACACAGCAGTAGCATGTGTTTCAAGAAACTTTGATTCGTTAAACTCCGAAACCTCCAGAGATTTTCTATTCTCAAGATATTTGATTAGGTTGTTGACATTACAAAAATGTTTTGTCAACCTCAGGAGTCGGCGGGTATTTTGTTTAATATTCTAAGGATATTTCTGAAGAAGATATGACAGACAGGCTTCTTTAACCTTCAATTTTCGATTCAAGAAATGCATACAGGATTTTATCTCCGAAAGGTATTTACAACTGCTTTTATAGAATATTACAAAACACACTTCGGGGCTACTTGTCTTAATGGAAATAGGATTTATTCTAATTAAAAACCCCGAATTTCGTTGGTTGCTACCACCTAGTGCAACAAACATAGGTCTCGCTATTTCCGGAAGATTCTAAATCATGCATCTATTTTGTCAAACAGCCGAACCACATTGGACAAAATAAGAAAACAGCAACTTTCCGACGTACGTTCAAATCAGTGTACCAATATGTGATTCGGTTGCCCATTTCTTCTCTATAGTTTCGCGTAACCTTGATTTCCGTCAGAACTGGAGATCCGCCGCGTCCCTGAGACTCCGTCGCGCCGACCGCTTTTCCCCTCGTCAAAATCTCAGAATTGCAACCGTGAACGACTTACAAGCTGCAGACGCCCAAGTAGCAGAACATTCCGTTCGATAAATAAACCAAAGTCAGATGTCGATTCGAAATTTATTATCACGCGGCTCCTTTTCCCCGATATTTGATCGGCATTCGATCCGTCGGCACGTCCGAGACGTCCGAGGGGGATACCCCGACCTCTCCTCGGCGCTGACCGGTCGATGGAGGCGCTCGTAAATTCTGATGTTGGGGCTTCGGTTCGGACGCGTTTTAACAAGATTGCGGGTCTATAAGGCGTTCCTCATCCTTGACTCGTGCATGCCGAGGTATCTGCGGAATCTCTGCCGGTGCTCGACACCGAGCCTTTGGCCGGCGTATTAGACGCGAATGCCGGGAGGAACGCGAGAACCAGCGAAAAAGATGCCGAGACCGCAGCAATGGGTATAAGCGAACGACAAAGGGTTCGCCTAATGGACGTCACTATAGGGAGGACTTTGAAAAGATGCCTTATACGGGGTTGTCATGTTGCGCCATTACTGTTTCGCACGAGTCACTTTCTGCGGTGCAACAGTAGCCAAGGACTGGTGGTACCAGTGTGTTAGGGATTTACAGACATGCCGGCGCAACGTGTCCCGGTAACGTATCGGAAGAATAAATTCCACGCACCACTACGCTTCACTGCAAAAGTATACGTTTTTTTTTTTCAACGCAGCAGAGAGAAATATAATAGATAAGCCGCGTAATGTGCGTAACAATACCTTGTTACTACCGACTATGTTCAATCGTGTACATTATTTCGTAAGTATTATTCATGACTATACGTACTTCTGTCACGTTATGCAACTGGACTTTGTTACATAGTATATACATAGAATATTGCCACCCGGGAAATCAAGCATTGCAAGTGTTTTCTGGATAAATAAAATGCATTCCTTGATGTGTAAGCTTTGTTTTTTTTTTAATAAACGTTATTATTTTGAATTCACTTTAACGCGTTAAAATTACTGATTAATAACGATTAACAAATGTTCCCTAAATTGATATACGAGTGTGTGTAACTACGTATTACATTCCACGTCATTGGAAGAGCCCTATTTTCCAAAAATGAAATTATCAAATTGAGCCCTACTATGGCCTAAAATTTATGATATTATGTCTACTTTTAATTGCAGTATGGGAACTTTTGAAATTCAAAATGGCGATTTCAATATTGCTGACGATTTGAGAAAAGTGTTAGGAAATGTTACTGAATGAGCTTGAAACATTTTACTCATGGGTATTTGTGGTCACTGATTACTAATCTGAAGTCAGATGGGGACAATTCAAAATCCTCGTCTCCATAATAGTAATCAACGATCTCGACAACCCCAACAGTAACAAGTTTCAAACAAAATAGTTTGACTTTTGAAAAATAAGTTACCCATGATCCATCCGCTATGCGGACATATATTTAAACATTAATTAATTAATTAATTAATTTGTTTATCTATTATTAAACCGACCTATTGGTCCTTAAAAACATATAATAAACGGACAATAGTAAATGTACATTAAAAATACATTTCGCCATATAACCTCAAAAATATGGCGTAATCCTGGATGGATAGGTATTTTTTTCCTTTGTTCTTTCTCATTTATATGTACTGCAAAAAGTTGTATTTCAATAAAAAAGGGAGATCGCTATATGCAAACCCTGTGGGTGATCATCGATCCTCATTCGACGAGATCGATATCAGCTCCGGCATTATCTCGACGAAAGAGATACATATTAATTAGCTTGTCTTTTGTCCAGTATTGGTTCGATACCATTAAATGTTGCAGTCTTAATTTAAAATTCATCTATGTATTTAAAATCTTTTTATAAGAAGTGTCATCAAGTTACGGATAAATGGAATATACGGAAATTACAATTAAAAAATTGTGCACTATACTATTTTTCAATACATAATGCATTGTATAGAATAAATATACAAAATTCTTTCATAAATTTCGAAAATCATTCGACGTGATTCGATCTTCAGTATAAAAGTAATTAATTACCAAACTTTATTTAAAATTTAAATATGATATATAATTATATTAATATGTTTAAATTTGCTGTACTCCTACGGCCTTGCAGTAACTGTTCAGTCAGGTACGATTGTACAAAACAACGACGAATAGTAGTAAGTGCAGATCCAAGCATTTTAAATGCGATAGAAATTATCATAATCAATGACGCGACCACATTTCTAACTGTACTGAATCTTGTTTGTGCAATTTAACCAATTCCAGAACTTCAGATCTAAAACTCTATCAATTACAGTTTAAACAAAAAATGTTGAGTTTGACAAACAAGAATTCATTGATAGACCAAGTAAAGTTTTTAAATTGATTGGAAAATGAAGCCTTTCACAGAATGGATTAATAATTAAATTGTGATAAAAATCTAAAGATTTCGAATAGGAGATTTATGCAATTATGAATTTCATTTGCCGAAGCTTTTGTTAGATGTTGCAAAATGTAGGAATGCATGTACTTCTACTTCGTAGCGAGAAATTCTCGTTCGATACGATTTTATTTAACACAACTTGAGCAATGTAATTTATGCAGTAAATAGTGTAGCAAGTGTCGGTCTTTTACTATTTAATCTAGAATCAGTAACGCAACTAGTACTAGTCAATGAATATCCATTGAATCTTGATAAATAAGTACATCTGTTAATACGTCCGAGTGCGCGTGCAAATATACACACACGCATACACACCTCCATCAATACAAATAGAAGGGCATCTACAATTTCAAATGTAGCCAATATCATAATTGTCACTTATTTATATGTTGACAATTTAACTTTTATACACTTTATCGTCTATACAATCACATTATCAATTTTTCAAAAAAGTTACTACTAAAATTAAAAATGTCAATTACAGATGTAGGTCAGTTTTACTTGCGTCATTTCAGTGAGCTAAGTTGAAGAATTAATAAGAATTATATAGAAGCATTATAAAGACAATACTTTAAGCTTATCGCAATTACACGCATACACGCATGCACATACTATTATAACATTTTCATGCAAGTCCCTTCGCCAGCACCGCCATTGCGTGTAGCATGGCGCGATATTGTCACAGTTGAAAACCTGAAAGGGCGCCATTGAGTCGTGCAATTTATGTGTTTGATTTAGGACTGTGATGCCAAACAAGAAACAACGTGACATTCGCTGGATGAAAAAGAAAAAAATAAGATCGAAGCGGGCAGGCTTCAAGGACCAACGATCATTGCGACCGGTTGCGGCCTCCTGATTCTTTTGGCGATATACTGCGCGGCGAATGTAATTGTGGGTGGAGGTTGCTATTCGTGCCTCGATCCTGCTGTTTGATTCGAACCATAACACCGTATCGCGAGAAATGCAGCGCCATTAAAAAATACACACCGGATTTATGCCTCGAAGCACATTGTACGCTGCAATATCAAAATTTTAAAACTTTGTTATTGTGCAAAGGGATACATCGTCAGTGGCACAATGGGGACTACGGAAAGCAATTCGTAGGTTAACAGTGGACAGATATTTGTATTGAAACAGAAGACATAATCAAGTGATTATTACTGTATGTTTTCAGCTGTTTGGTTAAATTTAAATCGAGAATAAAGGATTAACGCATTATGTATAGAACGCTTTGAATAAAAAATATCTGTTATTCGAAGAAAGTGTCGAGGCAGTGATCGTGTCGAACTCAAAATTAATAAGAATTATTGTACATTCGATCTTCATCGTTATTCTTTCAACAATAGCAGTTATATAAAAAATAATATATTTTAACCGCTTTTCAATCTAGAGATGAGTTTAGGCTCTACTGCTATCTTATGGGATGAAAGTTAAAAATTGATGCGTCACTACTTAATCCCAACAAAATTATATAAGAGATTGTACCTTACTGTTATTTGTGTTTAGTTGTTAATCACGCTGAAGTAACATAATCTAACCTAGTATAATAATAATATTAAAATAAAAATATTAATTATTACTTATTAGAAATCAGTATTGTTTTACCTCCGTTTCATCTAATTAGAATCTGGACAAACCAACCTAAGTCCTGTGTAAGACAATGCAATGTGTCTTGGCGCTACCTCCATTTGGTAACTTAACAAATTATTCCTATCGCTTAACTCCACATGTATTCGGTGATTGTAAAATATTAGGAGTATATGAGAGAATTTTAAGATTACAAATACTTCGTATATATTATATGTAAGAGATATTAATCATTGAATTGAATCATGGTTGAAAATTGGACATTCATTTCACATCCCGACAATGAATGTCCAATGTACGTCAATTTGTAACTGGCGAGGACGTCCATCGGACGTACAATTGTAGGTGTATAATCATGCTGCAATGGAGGTAAACGTTTTAGTAAAGGTTTTCTAATTGATAAAAACTAGACATCTAATGTACGTTCAATTTTCATCTATGGACGAATTGATGAAAATTGGACGAATTTAATTCGGTGCTAACGAAGTGCTAATAACGAAGCTAATAAGGTTTAGTAAAAATGATCGAGACAAAACTAAAAATCTCAATTATTCATTTTTTGATAATACTGAAATTGCCCTAGTAGAAAAAAAAGCAAACTAAGGGGCTGGTTAACGCCACACCTAATTTCTAGTAAGGGTTTTATCTTGTACCTTATCAATGCTAATCTAGAAAGACCTAAGGAAACTCCTCTCTCCCCTATCGATGACCCGTCAATCAAGCATAATGAACAAAATTACTATCAACTTTATACCGAAGAGTAATTTTAACATATTACAAATGAGAAATCTAGCGACTGATGTCTCAAGGCTTAAGATCGTCCATAACTGATTCAAATCAGTCCAACTCGTATATCATCTAAACGCGTACCTTATCCTAAATTTTCATCAGGTAGTACTGAATAGGCAGAAAGTAGGTCATAGTTTTTCATTTATGTAATCTCACCGTTTGATGAAGGTCCTTAACGGCCGAGGGTCGAGTGGTCATTCGGAGGCTCTTGCATCTCGTCCGTACGAGATTAGCAGCGCTCTCGCTACCCGATATCAATCTGGGCATGGTTGCCGATCTCACCAGCTTGCACTCGTTTCCTTCACGCTGCGGCTGCTGCAGTCTTCCCCTTCTAAAACTGCCGCACAACATGGTAGTTTGCTCTTCGGAATATCTAATCGTAATATGCGCCTTTCACGAGTCCGGCGCGGGTGAAAGGTTTGTACGACTAACGGAACTTGACATAAGAAGTCATCGGAACACTGTATTCACTCGCCGATCGCTCTGTAGTCGGCGATCATTTATTCATTGCGTCACGGACTTTATCGAGACGCACAATTTTCTTGACGACTCCGGCCCCTGATTGTACACCTCGTCTCCTTCTAATTCCAGCGAATTCCAATTCCTATGCTGTTCTCGATTCAGTGCTGGAAAATCGTTCTCCTTTCGCCGGTTATTAACCTTCTTTCGAAGACTTTCGACAATCTCGCTTTTTTTTTTTTGTTCAAATTACGAATTGCTTATTCGACTCTTATTTATTCCAACTTCGATGCCCGAGATTGTTTGCGCATCGTCGAGTATTACTTCCGCTCCCGAGACTTTAATCTCTTGTTAGACTTCTCGTCCCTCTTTTATACATCCAAGTTTTCCAGTTCTTTCAAATTTCCCTTAGAATTTTAAATTCCCGCAAACTCCGCAGCCAAGTCCCGCCTTGAAATATTCTCCCACGCTGAAACTTATCTTGCGATTTGTATTTAAAATATTTTTGAGAGACTTTCATCCACTCGCAGATGTTATAAACCGTAACTTTCGATTCGGTGTATGGAAATGTTTCGGGGGAACTTTTTCGCGCCGAAATCTGGAACAGGCTCGTTCTAAATTCGAAACCGAGAGGGAGTCTCGCCCGGCATATTTTTCTCCTTTTGTCGTGCTGATCACGGGAGGTGTTTCGCGTACAAACTCCTTTTTTCTCGCCTTTACGCGACACTGGCGCCAGCCGGAGATTCCTGCATCTATTTAAACGTCTCTTCCTTTGCTTCTCCTTTGCGTCCGCCTTTTATCGGCTCGCTTTATCTCTCTCCGCTGACCGTAAGATCTTCTTGCGCTTTTTCGCCAGTGTCTCCGTCTCCTTCCAGCTCCTTTTGTTGTGTCGCTCTTGGGCGTTAATTAACGTCGAGCCAAGTTTTCGTGCGATGTTCTCCAGTTGCGAGGTAACTGACCCCGACTGGTCCTCCAAAAACTGATGGATTACTTTCTAACTCGGAAACTGATTTCTTGCAATCCCTCTTCAAATGAGACGTAAAATTTGAGAATTTTACTGATGTGTAAGGCTTTTGCTTATCACTCTGTTACGGGGTGTCTGCGCTCCGAAGATAAACGAGATGCAAATTTATTCGGTTCCTTTATCGACACTTTCGTAAATACACTCGGGAGAAAAAGACAAGGTGATCGACCCTCGCCTGGATACGAGATTCGGCAGCACTAATAACTCGTCATCCAACGCACGGTGTATTATCCCGTTCGAGATTTTAAGGTCCGATATAAAAGTTTCAAGGCGACCAATAGCTCCACCGAAATAAAGCGAACAGTAAATCGTATCTGTTTATGTCTGAGGACACGTATATTTTACGTGTTATTATATCCTACACAACTGCGGTCGTATCGTATACTTCTTCTAAAGTTCATCTCTTTATTTATGTCTTTTAGCTCACTAACTATATACTTGAACTTGTTAGAATTCAATTCAAGTCAATAGCAACAGACAATTGTTAAATTTTGCAGTCCAGTCCAATAGCAATACTAAGGGTCCTTCAATTAACACTTTGCTAATACTTGGCACAGATCTTGAAGAACATAACAATCGATAGCAAAAAAACTCGGGTGATGACGTCAGATCGTCACTGCCCTGATCACGCGACCCATCTTTTCAAGGATGAACCAACTTGGAATTTCACGTATTTAAAATGTTCTCCAAGCTACGAAGCTGTCAATGGTTTTTTTCGGAGCTGGTGCTGCCACCAGTGACATTAGCGCCTTCGTTGTGGTCTTTTACGAGGACGTTATGGTTGTTTAATTAACGGAATCTCAACCTCGACGCAGAGAGAGCCGGGACACGACTGAAGCTAAAAGTCGTGGTTTGTATGGTGGCCGAAGAAAACCCCACCACGACGTTGATTTCAACAACACCCGGCACCCGGTCTGAGAGAGCAAACGAGCGGTCGACCTGGTCGCGTGGCTCCATTCGCGTGCACGAGTGCAGTGTCTCTCAAAACCGGGTATACCTGCCCAGTAATCGCCATCGTCGCCGTGCTGCAGCTGCAGTTATCCAGACTGGTTAGTGCGTGGATTCCGTTTTGCTGAAGTTGCGTGATATAGTGATTCCAACATAGTTGACCATGATTTCTTTTTACAGCTCTTAATTGCAAACCACTCAGGACTCGAGGTAATGGATAAAATGTCCATTTCCTTTGTTACTTCTTACAATCGAAGTTAATGAGATCTTTAGTCCCTATTTCCCATAAATGTTTGCAGAATTAAGTCATTTCATTTAGATTAACATCATTGACGTGGAAATTGTTCGATGCCTGAAATAGACGTCTTCCTAGGGACGTTGATTTCAAACAAATTTTGCATTATCCAAAATTCCTTCAATGCAGCTGGTGACTAGAAAAAAGACATTAAAAGGTTACAACTCTCCATAACCCATGTGAATTCAAAATAATAATTTGGAAGCTTGGGCCCGCATATAGAATTCTCTATAAGTGAGTTCATTGTTATTATTAATCATCAAGTTAAGCATTTTTACGTTTCAACACACTGCCTATATCCCGCGAAGAATAATATCAGATTAACAGATGCAATCTAGAAACAAGCTTGTTTTTTCCAGGCTAATTTAAAATTGAGATTGCTTTTCCAGGCTTTAAGACGAATGTCACAATGTGTACCTGATATGTGCTAGTTTAACGGTAACTTGGTCCTTTTATATTACATATGAAATAGATTATACATTTATCTCATATGTCGCGAAAAATGATAGAAAAATAAGTGAATAGTATTAAAAATTCTCCGACTCGCTTGAAAATAGAGTAAAATTTCACTTTAAAACGTATGAAATGTCACTTTTAAAGAGTGAAAATTCAGTATTTTGACAGGTGGTTCAATTTTCGTTCTTTTCTGAGTAGAATTTCACTCCAAAATATTTCCAAAATAATTACATAATTAACCTGCTTTCTATAATACAGCTTGAAAACATTTATTTATATATTTAAAATTTATTTATTTATATATTTTTGATGATGACAAAAGACATCACAAAAGACATCTATTCCTACTTGGCACGAAGTGGAGGTTTCATTTCCAATACGTTATTACACTAATTCGGAAAACCAAACAGTCATTATTATAAAGGCTGAATTTTAAAATGCGTTTGGACCCGTCATATTATTATTATCATATTCGCAAGCTCGTTAATTTCGAAAGTACAGATGAAATTTAAAAACTGATAACTGGTGAATTGAATATAAAATTCGGGGCCTCGCCCCTGATACGGTCTCCGCCCGTCAACTCTCAACTCTTTATGTGCGACAGAAATAAAATAAAAAGAGATAATCCTGGTTAATTTCGTTTTTTACTGTATGTCCTTGCACTTATTTAGAATCCAAAATATAATTAGAATTCAACACAAAAGTATAAAATAAATCCGTCAGCAAAAGTATAATTCTAATAATACATTTATGAATATAGGTCTTAAAAAGCATAATAAAACTAATTAGGACATCTTTAACGTAAACGTTATTGAAATGCAAAATATTAATACAGTTATTATTATAACTGTTCCTTTCTTTTAGATATGTTATCGAATAAAATATATACCGAATACTGGTTGTAGTATCTGTATTTGCTCGATTAGCATTTCATACGATAAAAGTAAAAATAAGATATACCTGTTGCTGAATTTATAATATCAATTACACGTTTAATTTCCAAATACAGAAATCAGGAAGTTCGAAACTATTGCAATATTTTTCGACTGTTTTACAGGAAAATAACACGAATTAATTGTTGTCGTTTTATCATGTGTGGCAACGAATAATCTGATGCACATAACATATATAGAAATGTTGTAGATATAAATGGACGTATGTAGCTAATTCTATTAACAATATAATAATTATATATTAAGTATTCTTGTATATAATAATAATATATGGACACTGGTAGATATGGCCCTTGGTTTCGCGAGAACCATTACGTATATGAACTTGTAAAACATGTAATGCTGCATCTAAGGCCAAAAGAAGCCTTGTATGGAAAATCAAGGGAACTCCAGGGCAATTTCTGCCGGGGGATTTTCGAAAATATTTTCTGAATCGATATTGTTTGATTCTAATATTAACAACTATTGTTACTACTGGTTTAAAACACATTAAGGGTGAAAGTCCCCGCAAACATTCTACGCAAGTATATTTGCAGTGCTGACATCTTTCCTTATAAGTTACCGTCATATATATGAGAAAACTTCACTAAAAATATGCGTTCAAAGTTCATTAGCAGTTAATATGTGATCATTACTGTTAACATAATTTGTTAACTCTTAACAATTCTTTTATTAATTAGTTAATAAAACTAATTATTAATTAATTATTATTAAATAATTATAATTATTCATTGATAAATATTTCTCTAAATAATAAACATAGATCTTTAATTAAAATCTGTAAAAATAACCAGCAATTGTTAATCACATACAAATTTTACAATCTGTTTCTAAGTGAATTTAAAAAAGATTACTTTTCAAGATCGTTATTATTTAAAGCTTACTATTATTTTGTTAAACCGGTAATTGCATTTCATAATATAAATATGTCTCTCCTCATTTAATACGCGATAAAGAGCGTATATGGTGAATAAAAAACTACTTCGATTCAGAAATGACTGCAATAAAATTGCTCGGTTGCAAATTTTCGTAACATTCTGAACGGTAATATGTTTTCGACGCGAATCCACTCACACACTTAAAAAAAAATCTGTACTGAAGTGAATGCATTTTTATTATTCCATTCAAATTGCAATCGCAAATGTGTCGATAACGAACGCTCACCAGAAACTGATAAACACATTGAAATGGTAAAAATGAATTTCACATTACTTTTATTTTTCAGTTGATTTCTAGAAATAATATATATATGCATGGTGTATTACTCCAGTATTTGGGTACGGTCCTTAATATCGCACATAAAAACTGCTTAATCTTAATTTAATCAGTTCAATTGTTTTAAAAATTTTATAGGAAGAAATTGCAACAAGAATAATTGATAACTTATAAATCATTCCGACTAAATGAAAAATTGTGTAAGAGAAAATATAAAAATTGTGTTATTAATCGTTCAAAATATAATTTCAATTATAAGTTTGAAAAAATAAACATTTTTCATACACAAGTAATTATTGAACATCATTTATTTGTTTTAATTATTATTATTAATATTAATGAAAGATTTTTTTAAGTTTTCCTCGTCAAAGAATTTTCGCAAAGTAAAAGTATCATTATGAAGCTATAATAAGTGCACCAGAGTTATTCTCTACCCATCATGCTATAAATTACCTTCGTTTTACCACCATACCTTTCCGTAACAAACATCCTAGTTATCCGGAAACAGATGTACCGAAATGATGATCCTTCCGTGCTAACTAACAATGGCGACAAAGGGCACATATTAATCACAATGACGTGAATAGCTAAGAATTTCTGATCACGCGAGCCATAATGCAATATATTTCTGAGTTTATTCGCATTTCATCATACATCAAATGATTGGTATCAGTGTTTCTCTCAGTATAAGATCATGGTTTTAAAATCGCCCTTCCCCTGTTTTCCAAGGTTTCTTTAAAGAAATTTGTTTTTATTATCATGATGAATAGGAATCCTGCAGTAGAATATAAGAAAGTGAAAACTTTTTTATTCTCACTTTGCACTCCATAGTTTTTCGAAATTTTCAACTTCTTTTGTAACAAAAGTAAAAGCCATTATAAATCTGTTCAAATGTGTTTTTACTTCTATTTTAAAAAATATTAAAAATATTGCTTTAAAACGTTATTTCTCGCACGGAAAATTATATATATACAATCCAATTTTTCCCATCGCTTTTAACATATACCACCGAAAAAATAATATTTTTCGAACTAGTTACGAAAAGTACTATTTTTAAATTTTGTAGTCGTCAGAATTTTTTAATGATGTAATGGTCCCTGAATGCTCCGATTAATGGTTTAACAACCCTTTATTGTTTATTAATTCATGATAGGTTCTAGAATTAAAATTTCTAAACTAGAAACAATAAGAAATATTTTTAAAGTATGGTAAATCTCACAAAATACAATATAATTTCCATGTTTCGGAAACAGAAACAAACCAATTTTAAAAGTGCACTTTAAATATGTATCCCAAGGTGATGTTAATTATTGCATTATGTCAATAAGATATATTATTGACACCAAGATGACATCGCAGACCCGCATGTATTGATCAGCAGTCAGTAGCAGCCGATTAGCACTCATTGATCGATCACTGTCAAAATACGAGGATCTTCAGTAGTCAACAGTAAAGTACCCGTGAAACGAAGAGTCGGTATGTGAGCATTGCCACAAGCTGTTATGCCAAATCTACTCTAAATTCATCGAAGCGACCGGACCGAAGATCCGTCCGTAAAATTGGATCCATTTTTGAAGTCGTTTTTAGTAACGCCATTTTCCTCGATTTAACAATAATTTAACAATATAATACTTTTTACAAATAATGTAAAAAAAAATAACAATTAACAATTTTCTGTGTATTAAATGTAATTTAATTTAATTATTTTAATAAAGCCATCTTTTATTTTCTATTCAGCTGCAATCACAAAAAGTCTAATGTACGCAGATCCTGCACACTAAAATCTCAAATATTTAAATCCTGTAATATACATAACAGGACTGACTACTCTACCCAAACCTCATATAGAAAAAAGAGTATCCATATTTTCGTGGTATCCTTCTTCAATAGGGAATATGAAATACATACCGATTAGTCGTCACCTATTCTGTTTATATCGATTCTGTATGTATGTTTATACAAATGAAAATAATTAGTCTTTTTAACCTCAAATATGTCAGTAAGCTAACGGGGCTCCAACTTTTTTTGCCAGATTCGGATGCAACGCATACATCAATATCGTTGGGTCAAACGGTGAACATGTGCCCAAGTAAGGATAATAAAGTTTACAGAGTGCAGTGGTTTCAAACACCTGTCAGGCAAACTTTCCGATACTCGCACTGCTCTGGGCCCATTCCTTGACAATGACTTATTCGCGTCCAATCCAGATAACAGTAACATGCACGATCATAATTCAACGATCGAGAGACACGCCATTTTGGTCCTCGATAATCATCGCGCCTCATATATAAGCACACGAGAACACACTTTATGTTTTTTAGTGGATTTTGCATTTGTTATATCGTTAATTATCAATGCAGATCAATCACTAGGCATTCTCTCCCTCAGAGAATAAACAATTTAATCTATTGCCAATCACTAACAAAAGTATTTTTACATTTTCCCTTCCTTTGCATATTATATTTATGCATGATTTATGACCCGTTCGTAACGCGTTTGATCATAGCGTAATTATAATTAATGTTACCGAACGTATTGCTTATAAGGAACAATATTTTTAAACTTTTGAAAATGCACCCTTGTCAGTCGCAAGTAAGACATCAACTGTATGACTACGCGTAATGTCATTACGATTTCTTATCGGCACAATCTTTTTAAATCAGCGTCATTTCGTTAAAACGTACAGTCACCGGGGTAAAAAAAAAGTGAATCGTGAACCAAACGTGCTTATACGGATGTGAGTAACTTCGAGCTTCAGGTGACTGACGCATAATGCATTATAGTCGTCACGAATGGTTACGGTGATGCCGAATGCAAGGGGTTGCGACCCCCGGCGTCGATGAAACGGATGTAATTTTCGAGTGACTCACTTCCCCCGCCACGCTCCTTCGGTAAATTCCCGCGTATACCCTGTACTGGTATAGGGTATAGGTGTGTACACGTATATATTTGGGCGTATATTTGGGCAGGCATTTACGCGGACGTGAATGGCCAAATATGTAAATAGCGCGTGACTCGACGCGCGACTCCAAAACCCCACGTTTCGCCACATTGTCGGGACGATCGATGTGGCGGTGCCCAGAAGGGAACACACCTTTCAAACGTTACGCGAAATCAAGCGACGGGCTAAATGAAATTAAACCTTCGCTTTTCACGTTCCAAGCTTCACGAGTCCCCCGATCACAATAATTCATTACAGTCGCTCGGGCTTGATGCTTGCCTTCCAAATTAGATTTGCAATTTTTATATCAACAATTTTTTTTTTACTTTCAAAGCCACATAAAAGGCTAGAGCGATGTATTGTATTCTACTGTAGATGTTTGATTTCTATTTTTAGTTTGTACACTAAACGTTCGTTTTTAATCAATCTGGCTGTGTATTTTATCACGTGCAATATTGTTACATTATAGTTCGTTCATGATTAATTTTCGAATAATTAGGAAAGACTTGGGTATCAAAACGGTAGAAGAAGAAATCATAAGAATTCAATCGAGATACAAAGAAAGACTCAAGTATCACCCTAACAAACTA
>JAPYZR010000125.1:0-53046 GCA_030522945.1 Trichopria nigra | reverse complement strand
TCGAAGTTTTACAAGTAAATCAATTATATAAATTAAATTAATTTTTTTATTTAATTTAACATGATATGTCGTGTATTAAAATATAGTTAATTTTATTTTGATGCAATACTTTTCTCTTGCAGGAAATGATTGGTGAAGACGGGAGTGGAATCAACAATTCATTAGATGACAGTGTGCTTTGATAAATTAATAACTGTCCTCTAAGGTTATCCTAAGTGTTGTCCATAACGTTAATTATTATTAAGAAACCTGTAAATAATTATCTTTTTTAATTCGCCAATAGCGACTGACAATCATGCGACAGTTTGGTAACCTAATCTATGTAAAGCTTTTCTACTTTTCTACCTCCACGTAATGTTAAATTCATTTATAAAGACTTACCACAAGCTAGATTCTTGTTTGGCAT
The DNA here is from genome assembly GCA_030522945.1 of Trichopria nigra. NCBI lineage: Eukaryota > Metazoa > Arthropoda > Insecta > Hymenoptera > Diapriidae > Trichopria > Trichopria nigra. The sequence continues at coordinate 52,640 of JAPYZR010000125.1, read as the reverse complement.
ATTGTTCACATGTATCCATTAACTGGAAAGTGATAGCATAATATATTTTTATGTCCAAAATAGTCGCGGTATTCATTGACTAATTCACGATTCATTCGCAGAATGAGTTGGGATTTAAACAAAAATAAGTTCAGTAGTGTATAAGAGCATAAGAATGAAAGTAGAGACTGGCAGGCAACATAGTTTAAAGATTTTATTTATATACTACACAAATTCGTAATAAAAAACTTTCCATTTTTAAATAACTCCATTATTTATTCATGCCCGTAACATTTTCAAAGTAAACTATGTCATATTTATTTTTTTTTTTGGTTTCCTAATTTTCTAGTTTTTGAATCACAATTCGTGTTAGGTTCAAAATAATAGTTGTTAGATAGCGTAAGAATGTACATAATCATGACAACTCGAGAACTCGTTATATTAGTAAATAACATACAATGCAAAAAACTGTTCTTTTTCAGTTACTTCACAAAAACATGAAGTCCTACTTGCAAAAACTTTTTGTTAAATCTATGAATTGCCGAGCTATCAAAAAATAATTAATTATACATTTTATTTTTATTTTGAATCGTGAAACAATAAATATAATCTAAATACGTGCGATTTTATAAGTCATTTAAGAAAATTGATGGTAAAACTGTAACTAGCACCATCAGGTTGTTTAAGTACCAATTTTTTTTTTACATTTTAATTTTAATGTCATTATTATAAATAAATAATACGTTATCTCCAATAAAAGCCATATAGTACAGTTGTGTTTTCTATGTATGTGAATCTATTGACTTATAATAAATAGTTCGGTTAATTGAAAAATTCATCAAGTGTAAACATGTCGTCAATGTGTGCTGCTTGCAAGTCTCATTTCTCAAACGGAGATCTTATAGTTGTTTGTCATATTTGTAGTGATCTTTATCATGGTAATAATTCCATTGATATTCTTAATAAAGATGGAACTAAAAATGGTTCAAAAAACTGTGCATTGCTAACTGCATCAGAGATTATAAAGTGCTTGAATTAAAAAAGGGGGGGTCTGTCTCAAAAAATTGTCTTAAGGTAAATAGAATTGAAACTGACGATAGCATTGAACAGTTATTTATTGAATTAACAGGTTTACCCAAAAAAGTTATTGTGGATATTTTTTACCCTTCACCTCGATCTGATAGTGATGAATATATAAAATTTGTTAACACAGTTGAATCGCTTAGGATTAAATATATGATCAACATGAGTTTATTTTATTTGGAGGTTTTAATTTGCCCAAAACTCAGTGGTCAAATTCAAATAATCTTCATGATTGCTTATTTGCTGATTGTCAAAAGTATTGATGCAATGTTGAAATTATTCAAAATAGTTTCTCATTTATGGATTTTTATCAATATTACCCTATGCACTTAATTATGGGCTATACTCTTGATCTTTGTTTTTCCTCTTTTTATACAAGATATGGTATCAATAATTCCTTCTTTGGATTGTTTAGTGCCCATTGAAAAATTGCGCATCATTTGTACATGATACACATGTACATACAAATGATACTGGATGCAGTAGGGAATAAAAGTCACTAGATATGCTTTCCCAGCAAACACGTTCCGTCAGCATTTTGACGACATTTTGACGTCGTTTTACTGGGTTTGTTTCTTATGCGTTGGTCCGCGGCCCCATGTTCATGGTCCTTAATTCTCTCATTTAAACATCATGCACATATGTAGACTTTAGATTGCACTGAACTCGTGGGGCGTAGAAGTGGTGAGGATTCTGAGACTGCAAAAGTTTTAAAATACAATCTGCATTCACGTGCTTTACGTGCCGGTTTGCTAAAAAGTGTATAAATTAAATTCTGTAAGTTAAGAAAACCATTAAAAAACAATGGCTCAAAGTAAATTGAACGAATTATCCGGCCTTTTCGGCAAAAGTCCGAATGGAGTGAATGTGGGACTGAAACTCCTTGCTGCGGCCGGTGCTGCTGTTTATGGAGTTGCACAATCCATGTACACAGGTTAATAACCCACGTTTATGAATAATTATATGCCCATTTTAAACTATAGCTCAGAAAAAACATTTTTGAAATTGTTTGATTCTTTTATAACAGATTTATAGGTTATGCATTAAATAATTTCGATTTTAATATTACGTAATTCTATCGTTTTAAAAAACACGTTGTTACGCTAAAATCTTGGCACATTCATTCAATTTTAATTGGCTGACTTCATGGTGTTTATATAATTGTTTCCTGTTTATTATAGTGGAAGGTGGACACCGAGCCATCATCTTTTCACGTTTAGGTGGAGTGCAGAAGGATATAATGACGGAAGGTTTACACTTCCGACTGCCTTGGTTTCAATATCCTATTATCTACGATATCAGGAGTAGACCAAGAAAAATTTCCTCACCTACAGGATCCAAAGATTTACAAATGGTGAACATTTCACTCCGAGTCTTGTCGAGACCAGATGCAAGCACATTACCTTCAATGTACCGTCAACTTGGTCTTGATTATGATGAAAAAGTATGTATTTTAAAATAATGTTCAAATGAATTTTAAAGTACATTGTTTTAATATTGTGAAATTAACAGGTGTTACCAAGTATTTGTAACGAAGTACTGAAATCTGTTGTTGCTAAGTTTAATGCATCACAATTGATCACTCAACGACAACAAGTCTCAATGCTTGTTCGTAAAGAATTGACAGAGCGTGCAAGAGATTTTAACATTATTTTGGACGACGTTTCCATTACAGAGCTTAGTTTTGGTAAAGAATATACAGCTGCAGTAGAAGCAAAACAAGTTGCGCAGCAAGAAGCACAACGTGCAGCGTTCTTCGTAGAACGGGCGAAACAAGAAAAACAACAAAAAATTGTTCAAGCCGAGGGAGAAGCTGAAGCAGCAAAAATGATATCCTTTTTAAATAATGGAAAATAATGAATATTAGATAGATTTGGAATAGTTGAAACATGCACGTTAGGTTAAACTTGAAAGTCTGATATACTGATTTTTCAAATGTCTAGAAGTCCAAGGGCATTCATTCGTTTTGAATACTAAACAGTGGCATGATGTTGATTCATTAATCCACCACATTAGCAAAAATCTAAAGAACAGTGGTAAGTGGTAGAAAGCATTAATGCCTTGGGAGTATAACATAAAATTAATTATTTGTTTGAGCACTATACTCATCATCTGATATGTTAAATGTTACAATGGTAAGTATTACGACCATTGATAGTATTATATTTTAATGAATAAACACATCAATACATTTAGAAAAAGAATTTTATGAATCATTAGTTGTCTTTCAAAAATTTGCAAATGAATTTTGCCTTAACCACAGTGCACTTAGGTCAAGCTGTTATGCAGAATCCTGGTTATTTAAAACTCCGAAAGATCCGTGCAGCACAAGCAATTTCACGCACGGTAATTGTCAACCATATTTAACTAATTAGAACATATTTGTTTTCTTTGATTTTACATAAAATCATGTTTGTTTTTGAGAATCGTCAAAATTTATTAGTTTTAATACAACAGATTTAATTTATTTTATAACTAATACATAAAATCTACAGGAATTGTAATAAAATCGTAAAATTAATGTTTATTGTATTCCAGATCTCGAACTCGCAGAACCGAGTCTACCTCAGTGGCAACAGCCTTATGCTGAACATTCAAGATCCAACATTCGATGATTTGTCTGAGAAACTGAAAAGTAAGAAGTAGAGGCAATAGGTTTTTATTAAGTTACATTTTTTATTCATTTGCCTTTATACTGTTAACTGTACAAGCTCAGGCTCAACTAGCATCAGGTGGAGATTAATTAGCATTGTTAATCATATAGAAACTGTTGGCCAATAAGATATTCATGAAGTATTTGTATATAATGCAAATTGTTTCTTTTATCCTGATCATTTTCCACTTCAAAATCCTGTTGATGAGTGATCATCTTACAAAAGGCACTACAAGTTTTTTCTTCACATTTTATGCTTTATTTTCATTTTGTTTTGTTGATTGAAGTCGCAGCATTGTTGAAATTAATTGACATGACATTCCTAAAATATTGTAACGAAAGAGAAATCGAAAAAAACGTTTAATATTTTATAGTACTGTGATATTTGGATTGGTTTAGTTTGCTTTTATCTCAGATGGAGATGAATTATCATCTCATGCATATTGATATATAAGATAAAGTTTGTACTGTCAATATCGAGTGTACTGACAGTACATTATAGTGAATGTAATTGCAGTTTTAATAATTTATATATTATATCTATATATCTAGACTCAGGATTTCTAAGATCCTAAGAATTTAAAGTTGTTTCCCGTCATTTCAGTAAACTGATCCTCCTATTGAAGCTTGTAGAGATACATATTTGAAAATATTAACACAAATGCCGCATTTGCAGGAAAAAATGCAATTAAAAGAAAGAATGGTTCTGGAATTGTAGTGTAGTTTTTTAAGAGAAACACGATCGTCAATCCCGAAGCCCTTTGCTTTTCAGGTAACACAGAAGTGAACTGGAAGTACTCGCAGAAAGTTAAATCCTTTACTAGTTCTCCAGAGGCTCTGAGAAATGTCCAAAGTAATGCCGACACTGCTTCAATGTCAAAATCTGAAAATCCCTTACCTACAGATTTGGAATCAGCAGATGACGTTAAAAGTTAAAAAGTTAATAAATGGATATTATTTGATCCGATGGAACTGTTACATATGTGCGTTTTTTATGTGAATGTTTTTTTTTCATTTCTTAAAATTTGTATTTCTATTTCTGAAATACACATGTTAAATATATAAATATTGTTTATTATCTTTAGTTTTGTTTTTTTGTTTTTTAAGACCATGTAAACAACATTAAGCCACTTAAAGAATGGCTGAAAAAAATTGATGTAAAGCTCACATTAAAAACTACATCGACTACATGCAACGCGGAAATTAAAATTCAACCAAGCACTTCCTGAGTTGAGTTCAGAAATAATTACTTCGACCCGCACCGAAGGTATAGGCACGAAGTATTGAATAAGAAAAGTACCCATCCGAATTTAAGTTTCAATTGCTCATTTTGTTCGTTAGTTCTTGATCTATATCCTCATATTTTTTATTTTAGCTGAACATTCTCACATCAAGCTCTATATAGTCTCTGCAATTCCCACATTTCGAAAATTTTTCATCTTGTCCAGGGGGGCGAAGCCCCTAGTTTTTAAATTTAAATTTTATTTAAGAACTAATCCAACAAAATGTAACTTTATGAACTCATCCAGAATGCGTATAGACTTTTCCTATCGAAGTTTTTAACATGAGATAAAGTGCGTAAGTTACGTAAAATACATAAAATCCGGAAAGTCGCCTATAATGGATGTCCGTTAAATCCGCAAGAAACGTAAAAAAAGTAACTACACATTACTCAGTTATTTTGCATTTTGTTGGTTAGCCTTCGGCAAACAAGTTTCTCATTTTCATATCAGAGACGAGAAATAGATATTCGGCGAACTAGAACGGCTGTAGTTACTCTGGCTGTAATCCTGTAATTGCTTAGCAATTATATGTATCGAAAAAAAAAAAAAAAAAAATCAAAACCAAAAAGCGGAAATATTAGTTTCGACCGTTTTTATTTGAATTTATCAAAAATCGCGATTCGGAAAACCGTTATCACTCTTTGAAATTAAGGGGGTTTTAAAGTAAAACAGTTACCGACCTAACCTAAAAAAGTATAAATAAACAAGGATTGAAACATTTTTTCAAAATTCTACACATCATATACAATCTCCAACGAAATATCGGTGATTTTATTTTTGTTGCTTGTAAGAGAAAATAATTTGTTTCGAATAGTCATCCATTAATTTGGAATCAATAACGTTCAAACTGCGTCAAATAGGCATTCAATTGTTGAATCAATATATTGATTCCAAATTAAAGGATGACTATTCGAAACAAATTATTTTCTCTTACAAGCAACAAAAATAAATAATTTATTTCGGATAATTTTGAACCAATTTCATAGCGATATTTGTTTAGAGGATTGTATATGTTAAACTTTTATTGTTGAAGAGCTCGGTCGTTAACTGTTTTTATTTTAATTGTTTGGTTTTTATCTTTTATACTTTTTAAACTTTATGGTTTTTAAACTTTAGAACGACCTTAACCTCTTCTATCTCTCTCGCAGTTATGCGACATATGTAAGATGATTTATGGACAGTTCACTCTGTCTGCCACTTCACCGTCCTCCACTTCACCGACTAAGACACTTCACATTCCGCCACTTCACCTTCTGCCATTTCACCCTCTCCCATTTCACCCTCCGGGACGTTTCGCCCTCCGGGACATTTCACCCTCCGGGAAGTTTCACCCTCCGACAAGTTTCACCCTCCGACAAGTTTCAACACTAGTTTCAATACTAGTTTCAACACAACGACATTTTTTCTCTAAGGGTCTCATATATAATACTTGACATTCATAGTGTATTTGGGACGTGTTTTAATTTTATTAAAAAAAGACAATTTTATCCTTTTTTTGTCATTATTTTTATTTTTTATTATACCTATGATAATTTTAAGGGGGAACCCCCTATACTGTTCTCGCCCCCGGAAGGGGGAGGGTGGACACAACATACCTAGCGAGGGGGGGCTTGCCCCCCGTACCCCCCCGCTTAAAAACTAACCTAACTTATCCGTCACAAACCTGCCTGAAACTTCCGTATTATATGAGACCCTTAAAGAAATGTCCTATAGTGTTGAAACTTCCCGGAGGGTGAAATGGAAGAGGGTGAAATGGCAGAAGGTGAAGTGGAGGACGGTGAATTTTCCTAGACGGTGAAGTGGCAGACGGTGAAGTGGGTTACTACCATGTAAGATACGTAAAATACATACGTGTTCTCGTTACGTAAATTACGTAGTGAAAGGATGGTCCTTTATGATATATGGAGTAAAATATCACATACATTTTCCCCTGTAGCTATTCAGATATTGTAATAATAATGTAATAACAAATAATAAGAAAAATATCAGCATAAAATGTACCTACAATATATATATACTTGTCGAAAGTTCGACAAACGACAACCCCGCACTTTGTCGAAACGAACGCGGCCGCGATCGCGGGGGCATACACCGAAACGCGGACGGCACTCCGACGGAACACAATTGTTGCAAAAACAAAATGGCGGCCGCAGAATGAAAAATCCTGATATTTCTGCCTATTTTTCATAGGTATTTAACGAACTAGAAGTCCGATTTCAGTGGCCAAGTATAATGCGGCCGAAGCAATGGTTGTCATTAAAGTAGGTTCGAAAACAAAATGGCGGCGTGCGGAACTTAAACCCAAATCATATAGCATTTGCAATGTTATCTCACGATATAAAAGGCGCATTAAATTACTTTGAATTTGATCGGAACGGGTTACTCGGGGGTTTTCGGGGTCGCTGAATTCAAATTCAGTATCAGAAATGCAAAATTTTGAAATGGGGATATGAGAAGGGGAAAATGTTGTTTATTACCTAAAATTTATTTTGAATTCGCATTGATCTCCTTGCTCGCGGGTTGTCAGGGTCGTTAAATTGAATTTAGTATAAAAAATGTTATTAATCTCTATTCTGTAAAGTCGTTAATCAGAACTTAGTTTTCAGGGTATCTGATTTTGAATTCAGTTTCAAAAATTTTAAGTTTAACACAGGACGGTGAAAAGGGAGAAACGTTCAAACTGCGTCAAATAGGCATTCAATTCAAATAGGACTCCGGGCTGTTGACTTTGATTGCAGTATCAAAATTACCTTATTTTGTAACCCCTATACTGAAGAATTACAAAATTGTGCGCACAAATTAAATACTTTGCCAGTGTGCGGATGTCGAAGTCATGAAAATGGACGTTTTAGAATATTACAAATAACACGAAATCTAGAAGCGTTAAATTTAAATTTATTATATATATAGTACATATTTTGGATGAAGGATTCATAACAAAGAACAAAGAGTGTGGTCGCGGTTGAGCTCACTAGTGAACATATATATTATAGATTAAACTATAAAAACGTTATAAAGTTTACGTTTAACGAAAGATGAACTGAGCGGCTTCGTCGAAGTATGTCGAATTATTGAGGCCCGAAGGGCCGAACCAAGGCAATCTTGCGAGCGAAGCGAGCCTGGGGTCCAGGGGGCAGAGCCCCTTGTTAGAGTTGGCGGCCGAAGGCCGCAAGGGCGATGTCCCTATAGTTTTTGTCGTAAAATTTAATAAAACGTATAAGCCACGCATACATACACACACGCACACTCACACGTCATACTGTGCTTTACACACGCCTATATACATATATACACATATGTAGTAGCGTTGCCGAAATTGTGAAATTGGGCGTACGGGAATAGCAGGTACGACACGAGTATATATATATATATATATATATACATGGGTATATCGAACGATGAGGTTGGAAGGATTTCAATCGTGTCTGGTGGCTGATAAGATTTTGAAGATTTATGCAATATTATATTCTGAAATATATATGGCGCGGTCAATTTTATACGCTGTCACGTGGAAAATTCGGCAACACCTATTTCTTGATTAGAGAAGTAAAAATTCGCGGAAGTAAGTTATCATTATCAATATATATATATATATATAGATATTTCACGAATTTCTTCACGTTTCATTGTATATAGATATAGGTAATCTGAAATGCATAAATGATAAAGAAATTTATTTTTGCTTAGTCACAAAGACTTACTGAAGTTAAAATTCGCGATTAGAACTGAAGTTGGAGTTAAAACTTCAATTTTTATTCTTTTTTCTCCAAATTTAGATATTTTTTATATTCAGAATACGACTGAAATTTGTCAGACACAAAAAATTATTGATTGTTAACGTTATCACTAAATATAAAATTAGTTTTCAAGATATGCGATATATCCGACAACGATTTTGAACTTCGATAATCTAACTACGGAAACTGAAAACCTCAAAAATCGAGATATTTGATATTTTGCGCCCGCCATATTGCTTGGTTCTGCCATCTTAAATTCAACAAAACTAACCTCCAATTCTTTATCAGCCATACCTGAAAAATCCCCGAGTAATGCAAGTTTTTCCCAAATGAAGTTATACTTGTATATATATACCCTCGCCTAACGATTTAGTACATCGAACAAAAAAAAACAAATTGATTTTGTTGTATCGACCGCCATTTTTATAATAAAACAGAAGTAACAAAATCTAATGTGACAGATTCCTTTAGTGAAAACATCAGGTTCTTACATACATTTGTGCTTTATATATATATTTCTTAAGGTGTAAGTACAGATGTATTTTTTTTTAATTATATCCATTTTTATTCTAGAAATTTCTCAATTTTTATTTTTGAATCATATGGTGGAAGTTTAACATCAACAAACCATTTTGTGTTGTTGCTAAAAAAATTCACACGTATTCTGGAGGTGATTATGTGTAAAGTGAGAGGTCGAATGTTTAATCGTCATATTCCTCTGCAGAGCAAAAATTTCTGGAAGACACGAATTTGGCAAAAATTCAAAATGGCGGATATCTTGAAAATGGGGGGCGGCAGAAAAATTCTATAAACGGTTTTGGGTTCGGCGCAAAAACCTACAATAGAAAAGTATAATCGCAACTCTGATGGTGATTTCGCCAAGTGAAATTTGATTGACCAGTGTTATATCAACGAATGTAGCACTAACTCCATATATGTACATGATCCAAAGGGCGGTACGGCGAAATATCTCGGCGGCATTGCATTCTCGGGGAAAACGTTATGTACGAAATTTGTACGATTTTTCGTACAAAAATAGGCAAAATGTGACTTGGAACTCGAAGGATGACAAATGTACTTTACATAAGAGTGTCTTTCTCACTCTCATTGCTAATGTAACTCGTCGGGGAACCAAAATTCGTCCGACCATTCAACTTATGGGCCTGTCCTTCTATAAAGCGTCTATATGTTCAATGGTTATATGCATATGTATAGATTTTTAGGTTAAACGGTTAATCACATTATCACATTATCCGTGATATCCGGGTTTGAAAAATTCGCTTTATATTTTACATTACAATGCCGAGTAAATGTAAAATGCAAGCTTGATTACATCGAAATTATATGAAATATATATTTCGACGATATTGTAGAGTTTGCTTTTCCTAGTCAATTCTATCTTTCTAGATTCGTCAACAACTAATTTCAATCCACTGTCGTTCGTCCGGAAGTCGACGATACCGTAAATAAATCTATACCCTTTGTCCTTGTCAGGTGGATGTTGCAGAGTGAAGTAAGCCTTTTGGTTCCGGGAGTAATTCACTTGTTTTCGCGCTTCTTCAAGCGGCTAAAGAAGATATCAACATGCTGAACAGAAACTAGTACCATCCAATGACGCCCGTATCTTCAGTTCGGTTGCGTGACTCTCAATTCACGCCGTAGACAATAGGCTTCTGCTCCAGTTTCACTTTACCAATATAATTATCTCTAACTAGAAATATTACTAATTTTTACTTTTTGGATATGTAATATTCCAGTTACAGCGAATTCAGTTGCCCGTCAGAATTCTATTCCTTGATTTCTACGTATAGTTTAGAATTTAAAAGAATTTTTTTAATCAATAAGAAAATTAATCAAGTAGAGGCCATTCTGAATATACCACAGACTATGTGTTGATCATGCTTTTATTCCCTTTTCCTCTTTTGGCGGGAACCTACCTGATTCTAATCGGGTTTGCATTTCAGTCAGAAAAAAAAACAATTAATCGAATTATTTGCAAGTTCTTATTTAATACATGGTCAAAAGAAATATTGTTATAATTACCTTAAATAATAATACATGTTAATCGACCAGCATCTTTTGCTTTAAATATGACAAAATGGATTGTTCAATCCAAATGGGTATAACGTATTCAGCGCGATTTTTTACAACGAATATTACAATATGGCGCATACCACTAATTCGTTACGAGATGAACAATTTCACGCAACAAATTAAAAAGGAGTCGTCAATATAGTCGCATTTGTGGCTCAAAAAAGTAGCCTAGTTGCGAACATGACATTAAGAAATCGCTGGAAATGCTAAATCAGGTATAAACAGCCATTCACGGATTCTGAAAGTTTCGATTTCTGACTGGCTGTAAACTGCGTAGTTGTAGGTCGCTTAATTCACGGTATCGACGTACGTCCTCGTCGGTAACCTTATTTAAAAGATGAGGCCCAGTAGCCATAATTATGATAGCACCAAGAGGCGCCAAAAGTATAATCGTGACGACGGCTAGACGGACGACGTCAGCAGCAATCGCTATTTCCTCAGCGTTTTTTCGTTCTACTGCTTGTTCGAAGGCCATCGGTGCAAGTGCAGCCTGAAATTGTTATTTCAACAGAATTTCATCTGAATCAAATGCAGTCGATCCGTTATATTTGATGTGAAATGAATGACAAAATGATTAAAAGTTTTCAAGTTGTTAGAAACGACAACAGCTGAAAAAAATAATACTTTTCTTTTAAGTTCTTGTACCTGAAGTGTTCCCTTCGGTAACCAGGCCAATGCTATAAAAAGTCTCTCCTTCATTGTAAAATGCGTTCGAATTGTAACGATAAATACGGACAACATGCGTGTCTGCAACGTATACAATTTTGAAATTAGTTAATGATCAATAAACCACACTTTTACATACAATTAAAAACATACATTATTAACGCCGCAAATTAAAGACATTTATAATCAATAGTAATTGCTTACCCCTAGTCCTATTATGATAACGCTTAAGTAGAGGATCACTCTCAAGATGGACCAGTGTCGCAAGTCAATATCAGCGCCGATGACACCGACGAGTACTGGTTGCGTAAAATGCCACAGGATTTGCGAAGCTTTTCGCAGAGGATGAATCTAATAAAATAAAAATAGCAAAAAGTCCCCGTTTTATTTGAATGCCTTTATATGCTCTTTGTTTACGTTCATATTGTGTCAAAGCTCGTTCTCCCCTTGGACCATCATCGGTGAATGATAAGCATTCGAAATTGACCAATTAGAACGCTCGATATATTTCCCTTTAAATTTAGTTGCGTATCGCCATCTCCAATGCTATACATTACATGATTCAAAAAGAAAGGTATATAACAAGGTTATGGATGCGCGGTATACAGGAAGAAAAGTGCATAGAGGGACCCGACCAATCACAACGTGCAATTTTCGTCAATCGAATGTAGAGGGGATGTCAGTAACGAAAACTGCAAGTTGTGATTAGTCGAAAGGTTTTTCTGCCCCTCCGTCCCTGCTTGCGCTTGACTGTAACTTTCTTTTTGTATCATGATATATATTAGTTCCAAGATACGCGTTGTGTCTATGATTGTTTTTTATATCAAGATTTTATTTCATGTTACAGGATGGCATTACGTTCGGTCGATGTTGACTGCTTAGATAATTAAGCCTTAAGTAACGTAGATGATATTAAAGATCATGATAATAGCAGTATCGGTATAATGACAACAAACAACACTAACGTCAAAAGGAACGGCAATTATTCGCCAGCCAGTCGATGCTATGAATGCCGACAGAACCGTTGCGAGAAATCCACCACCGGTAATTGCAAATTTTGCGGCTCCATGCGTACACATCAGTGAACTTAGCGCCAAACAAGCTATACGATATGCACTTGCATGCTTCTACAAATCGATTATTAATATTTTTATCATTCTCAGGAGAAATAATAATTTCAGGTATTGCAGGTTATGTTCTTGCTTGTAATCCCTTATTAATTTTACCATAGCGGATTTTTAGTAAAATATAATATTGGTGGATAAATAAAACGTCATTATTGCCTTTTAAACATAATATGAGACGTACAGAAAGTTTTGGAAGGACAATGCTTTATTCAAATATCGAAATTTGCAGGGAAAACCTTCCTTTATCAGCCATAAGAAGTGATAAAATTTCAAACTTCAGCAATTCTGTGAAATACAATAGGTCCGTATGTAAATACTTCCCAAATGAGCGTATATCAATATATTCCAATTGTAGACTAAAAGTTACAACAGATGACACCCAACAAACGCACCGAGTACAAAATAAATTACACAAAATATAAGTTTGAGACGCATAGGTGGCAGATGAAATAAATAACTCACGTGTCTCCGATGTGGAAAGAAAATCAAAAACATGCCGATCACAGTTCCAAACAATGAACCTAAAGCTAGATCCCTGGCACCGCTCGGAATAAATTTCCACCAATGGTCCGTCATCTCATCTGTGATAAATTGAAGGCTTTTAATTTTCGATGCCATTTGGAAACGGATGATAATTATTTACTTACGTTCTCCGAAGACCCAAGAATAGGTAATCGCAAATAAAGCCACAATGTGAACATCGTCGATGGATGTCGCGGTACACAATAGCGTAACTATACTTTTATCTTCGCCGTAACCTTTGTCCGCTAATGCCAATATGCAATTGACCGTCACTACTGGCGACATGCAAGCGAGGACAGCCCTGTTTGAAAATAAATCTCTGACTTTTTCTAGTAAAATATCAGAATATCAAATATTACTTATTATCATATATATGCTCAAAAACAATGCGGGAGACAAAGAATTTGCTTTCTGCCAGTTTGTACGGTGGTCGCTTTGTCTAGAGTGGATAATGCTTAGTGAAAAAGTTGTCACCACCCTGACGAATGTATAGTCCGGATCATGTCATTACTCAAATAGCAATGTAGGTCCATATTTCTTCCATTTCACTTCAATATGTCCATCGACATAAAATGGATGTAAACTGGACGTTCAATGTACGAACATGTTACAGTGTCCATTGCACATACCTGGACGCCCATGTTACGTATGTTTTGCATCCGATCATGGACGTAAAATGGTCGTCCGATCAGTGTGTTCTTTTAGCGTCCATTTTTAGTGTAATCTTCCTAGAATATAGGCTTATTCGGTTTTAAAAATGATTCAATTCAGGTCTCTATTGTCGTAATGGATTTAGTTAGGGCATCAATGAAGTAAAGATCACGATATGCTGCATCTGTACTTGAGCTGTTTACATATCCATTTTCTCATTATTCCTGCCCGTGAGACTTAGGCCGAGGAACAACGTATGAGATTACCGCAGAATAACAACATTATAAGGCAGACGTTTTTAACACTATGCCAACTTACCCAGCAAGTAAAGCCCATCCAACTGGATAATCGAGGAGCAGCCAGCTGAAGGTTGCACCAGCTATTAATTCGACCGTGCAAGGGATCAAGGCCAGAAGCAGAAGGACGCGCTTATTTGTCCTAAGTGCCGAAGTGGTCAACTGAAGTCCAGCCCTCAGCATTATAAAGGTTAGACAGAACGTTCTGATCTTGGCAGTTACTCCCGGGCCCAATTCATCATGGATATTGTAGATTTTTGTGTTTCGTATGATCATGCCGGCTAGAAGCATACCGAAAACCGGCGGTAGGTTTAGGTACGGAATGAAGGCGAGCAACCAACCTAAGGCGTAGGAGCACACGATTATCAAGAAGAGCCCGAAAAAGTTTCTGCCGGGCAGCATGGCGTCTCCGATGAGAAAATAAAGTATTGCGTAGATGAAACCCACAACGGATGCGCTTGTCACCGACCAGAAAATAATCTCCCAGGTCAGCGAGCTATTGTAACACGGAATGACCGATGCTTTTACGTTGGCATTGCGAACAAACGGCGGGCAACAGATTGCTCGATGACAGCAAGTGTAATCCAGTTCTGGTGGAATCGTACTGAAACAATGATGATTGTTTGTTACATAAATAAAGAAATACTCTTAATACTTGATTATCGGACTTTCGAAATGTGTCTACGACCTCTAAAGGTATATTCGTTATTTTGGTGGGGGACAAGGATGGAGGCAAGAATACAGATTTGGACTAGGGTCTATCGTGTTTAATTATATTTGTTTGTCTTTCAAGTAGGTAGAGTCAAAAAATTCGAATCAAAACGATTTAAATTTTGCGATCAATTTAATTTTATCCCCTGTAGAAATAATTTGATATCGGGATTGTTAAATCGACATGAATTTGGCAGAGGAAAAATTAATTTTCAATCATAAACAACAAACAATGAATATTTACCCAGCAGAAACTCGGTCGCGGTAATTCGCAAATATTTCATCTTGCTGCCTCGTTGCTACCATCGTCTGGAAAATGGATTTTCAAGCACAATATACCGAACTGTGTCAGATATTTATTAAATATTATGTTTGGTTACTGTTTCAACCTACGGTTAATAAACTTTTAATCACATTATTGCCATTATTATATTTACTTAAATTCGAAATCGTAATTTTCAAACAGTCTCAAAAAATGAATTTTTAAAAATGTTCATCAGACTTTAAAAGTTATTGCGTTTAATGAGAATCTGATATACAAAAAGGTCTTATTTTCATGCAGCCGTAGATTTATTTAAATCTGGAGCATTTCGCTTTTTAGAAACTTGCCAGGTTTCAAATTTCATTTTGCTAATTTGCGTATTGTAGGCGACAGATTTCTTTAAAACTTTCTTCTTAAAATTTTACTGAATTTATAAAAGTTCTTCAAGATGGAATAAGAGGATCTGATTTTCAGGACATTTGCACTTCAACCTTTTGCATACTTTTATCACAAATACAATCCAGAAATTCTACGATTAATCGCAAATTTCATTCTTCATTATCAAAGTGGAAGTGTAATTTTGTTTAAAAATTCAAAGATATTATACATTAATTATTAACATAATATTTTATGTTACACTTTAAAAATTCTATGTATATATCAAAGTTTCAAATTTTGAAAAGGTTTTTCATTTTTAAAATTTAAACATATAAATATCTTACTTTTATACTACAATATTAAAAATTCAATAAATTAAGATATGTTTGAAAATTGCAATAATTATTAACCAAGTAAAAGTAAATAAAAGAATTTATTAAAGACGTTACTGTCATTATAACCCATATTATGCATATTTTAAAAGCTTACCTGCTCTTTTAATGCAGATATAATTTAATCCAATAATTCTGCATAATCTTCCTTTTTCTTGTATTCACGTACGACTTTTAACAGCATTTAAAATTGTTTCGAATTCATAACCCTGATTTTTTAATTCGGTCTTGCCCCATTATGGCTGAGTTTATCACGTACAGCTTTTCCTCGGCATATATGACATTATCACGAGAAAGACTATCGATTACGTACAAAGTGTACACGTTTCAAAACAATATACATTTCACGGGGATACTTGAAAAAGTCCACACTGTCGCATGGTTGGAATAATGAAAGGGGTTAGTTTTTGACAGAAAATTACCCTTCAGATTTTTTTTTTATTTTTTAGTTCTTTGAATATAAATATTAAAAACAATAATTGTCCATTAAAACAGAATTAAAGATTTTGTAAATAATGAAAATGATATTTTCAAGAGTATACATATAATCTCAGCACTTTATGGCTAAAATGTTTTTGAGAATGTTTTCATTTTTAAGCAACAATGATGAATTTATTACGATTTTTTATTTGGCATTTCAATCATATGTGACCCTTTGTTGTGCAAACGTACCTCGGACATTGATACTTCCGGGCTTTATGTGTTTTTGTATGTGTTCAAATGCAGTAACTCAGTCTTGCTCGGTGCTAATTCCAGTTCTTTCAAGTTGTCAGATATTATTTTGATTGATTTCTCAATGAAACTTTTACCTCTTTTGTCGTAGAGCTTTGTTATTGTTAGTGTATTTTCCTGCGATTTCCTTGATATTATGATTTACGTACGGGTTTACAATGAAATCTACAAGATTTTCGTATAGCTTATACAGAAATCTTTTTAATATTTTGCGAACAATCTTTAGCTGGACGCAATACTTTTTCTACGTCAGCTTTGTTTGTTTTAATGTTTGTTTGTGATTTCGGTTTTTTCTTGATTTATTTGATAGTTTCAGGATATTTTGGTTGAGAAGGACTTTTTAATCATTGTTTGGTAACTGTTTGTTTCGGTTATTTCATCGTCTGTGAATTACTATTTGATGAGTCTTGCTTATCTTGAGGTTCAAGGTTAGGTTCTTCTTTGCAAAGGAAGCACGAAAGTTTTTCGGTCGAGAAGTACACAGCACAGTCCGTCCCGGGATGTCCTAAGGAGCTCCTGAGGACGTCGAAATGTCCGTTATTTGTCATGAGGAGCTTTTCGGGAGCTCCTCAGGACATCCCGGGACGTTCCGGTGTTGTGTGGGATATAGCCAGTAATTAGTGTCGTCGTCATTAACTTGCATATTTCGAGATGTCCTCTGGTTTTATAAAAATTTGTCGACGAAAGCTTATGATTGAGAGTAGCCCTACTCATTTACTCCCGCTCTGATCGATGTCATTTGAGATGCAGGTATTGTATCTAGCTTTTTGAGGTGGTTTTCTTTTGTTGTCCGTCAGTTCGTCAGCAACAATAAGTGCTTTGCTCCACAGGTAAAAGCACACTCTTCCATGGGAAATTCTTGAGAGGTATATGATGTTTCTTGGGTTAATTAATCTTCCTAAGGTATCGGTGTATCCTTGTAATGTCTTTCCTTCGATTGCGTTCACGATAATTGCTTGTTCTTTTGTTGGTAAATGACACTGTTCTGCCAGTTTTGCATAAGAAACTTTTTGGAATCTGCTATTCCAGTTAAGTTCGAAACCCGTAACTCACGGTTGCTGATTGCGAATATGAAGGTATAGATTTAAAAAAAATCAAAGTAGCGGATCCAATGCGGCGAACAAATTAAAAAAAAGAAACTAATTGAATATCTGGATTGAGGTTTCAAAATGGCGGCGAAAAAATCGTTCAGATTAGTGGATTTTGTTTGAAGTTGAACGTTTCCTTTGACGTATTTTGTTTTGTTTGAATTCATTTAATCGAATTTACTCCTTACAGTTATCGTTTTGATACTTTACTGATGACATTTACTTGTTTTAATTAAATACTATACTAAATATATCGACATTTTGAAAACTATTCCGCAAAGTTCATTCTCACTGCGTATAACTCTTGCGTTTCACGAAAATATTTTCAGAGTTGGGAAACTTGTGTTCCTTGAATGTTTTGGATTACTTATAGAAAGTTTTGCAGAATAGTGATGTATTTTGTACGAAGGTAACACTGGAACGAAGTTCCGTTTCCAATTTTGCGTACAAGATATAGTATATATAGCCTAATTTGTTACGAAAGGCGTGCACATATATGAAAGATTAATAAGTAGACTATTGTATTAAATCAATAAAACGCGAAATGAAATAAAAATAATGCCTATGCAACGTCAGAATCGTCGTCGTTATCGGAATGACGATCTTTGCATATGTGAAGTAAATGTTGTTCATGTCGGCAAATAGTAAAATGCACAAAAAATAGTTCAAAACCAATTCCATGGCGATTTATATAACCATAAAAATGGTAAATTAGCAATAAAAAAAAAGAAAGAAAAAAAATTAGACAGACTACTGAAGGTTACAAAATGTGTTCCACTCAAGATTTCGAGACACTTTCTGCATAAAATATTATTGTAATATTCGATACGTTAAATGTAAAGTTACCGCTCGTCGGTTTGCTACGAAAATTCCAGATAAACGTCGCAAATTTCAGCTTGTATGCCAGGACAGCTGGTGCGACTTTGGTACTGAGCACTCGGTAAATTCGCATCTCACAGATGGCGTGAATTGAGCGTGAATGACTCGGACATTGAAGTGGTTGAATGGAATTGCGGTATTTCCTGTACATCGAAAACTGAATGACTCAAACGACCACGCTTTCGAAGGAATGAATGGTCCACGGATCGAATTGCTTCGACATTGCGATGAAACATTGCCAGGATGACGTAAGTGGTTGAAGACGCTGGAAAATTGTAGCAATGTCATCTGAAGGAGAGAGGAACGTCGCTGAAATAACTGGACCGGTAGTGTACCCAGTGTAGACAATAGCTTTTTAACTTTAAAAGTTGAAATTAACCGCATTACATACGGGGTGTCTCCTTTTAATCGCCCCACCGGAATTTTGCGGAATCTAAGCCAGATATAGAGAAAAATGATCTAGACAAAAGTTGGAGTGATGGAGGGGGTCATTAAATGGTACCAAGGAGCTTTGAACTCGATTTTCAAGGTTATTTCAAGGTCAAGGTGATTTTTTTAAAATGTGAATACCTACTTTTTGTACCCCGGATTTGAAAAGCGCGAAAAATTTTACGTTTGAAACGTATATATATTTTCAACAAGGTCATAAAGCATGGCAAGGTCGAATGAAGGTAAAATTTGCGAAAATTGTTAAATTATGGATGTTAACTCGGCATAAGTATAAAAATAAAGACATGCGAGGCTGAAAAACTCTATTGTTCACCCGTGACAATTTTATCATTCTTGTTTTTTAAAAGTTCTTATTATTTTAAAAATATAATAACGAATTTTAAATTTTCAAATCATACAAATTCTAAAAAAAATCTATGGAAATACAGCCTGCCTATTGTCTAATCAACGTACCGATTCTCCAAATGAAATCTAAAAGCATTTGAATGCACGACACCCCGTACTGTACCTTTTCAATACAATCGCAAATTTGCAGGAAAACGGCATTGCGGTTGCTCGCCGTAGAAAATGCACCTAGGAAAATCGGATTCGCCAAATTACTTGGGGAATGGATCTACAATGACTTCGCGAAAGACCAGGATTGGAATTTATTTCGGTTTAAGAGCCTCTGCGAATTTCTTGTGCGCATTTTCACCTTTATTATTTTATGCATAAAAGAAGGCCCTTGATATATAGATTACCCTAAGAAATGTTTACGATAATTTTATAACAGAGTTAGAAGTATTAGATTTATTTTTTATATTTTTTAGTTTTTTTTTTTAAGTTTTACAATTTTTACATTTATTGAGGATAATTGAATGATTAAAATTCATTAGAAACAATGAAATCGGATAATCCCTGGTAGAAATCTGCCCAGTTTTCTGTTACACTGGCCAGTTATCCTGTATCTTTATCATGAGAAAAAAGCAAACTAGACAGAAACTAGACAAAAACTAGGTTCATTTTCTACTAGGGATTAGCGAGTATAAAAATTAAACAAATAAAGTTATTGACAAAAATGATCGACAATTGAATAGAACAATCTATAATTGAAAGGATGTAAACAAATATAGCTTGCTACGAATCGAATTTCATAAACATTTTCACTTAACAGATTTAACAAAGATATATGAAAAAATAAAAAAAAATACTGACATTATAGGTATAATTAGATATAAGAGGCGGAGGAAATAATATTCTTACTAAATTATTAAAAATCGAGAAATGTCATAAAAATTAACAAAAAAACAGGTAAATAAAAAAAAATGCAACAAAATGTGACGAAAGACGACATAAATTACAAACAAATAACAAAATATATAATAAAGTAACAAAAATTTGCAAAAGTCAACAAATAGCGACAAAATTTGTAAAACCCAACAGAAATTAACAAAAATTGACAAAAATCGACAAAAATCGACAAAAATCGACAAAAATCGACATAAATCGATAAAAATCGACAAAAATCGACAAAAATTGACAAAAGTTTACAAAAATCGACAACAATTAACGAAATTGCTGGTACTTATAATTGTTACTAGATCGTTAAAAATTAAAAACATAACAAAAATTGACAAAAATCGACAAAAACTGACAAAATCCACAAAAGTTGACGGAAACTGACAGTAATTGGATACATTAAATAGACGAAACAAATTATCACTAATAAAATATATACTCCGGAAGGGTGAAGTAATGGCTTACAATAGACAAACATAAAAGAGACAAGGAAAGAAAGTCTTGTCTCCCTATCAAATAGGAGACAAGCAATGAAACTTAAGGAGATTTGATGCCAGATAATCTTGTTGTGATGCAAATTTTCTTCTCAAAAAATAGTTAAAAATTGTATACGATCGATGGATCGAAAAATAGTTAAAAATTATATAAAATCGATGGATCTCAACCAAAAACAATACATTTGTTTTCTCGAGAAATAATTTTCTACAACTTCAATAAACGATTTGTTTTTTAATTAAAATTATAACGATTAAAAAGTCATGAAAAATTAATCATTTTTAGAAATAATTCGCTATACACTACTTGATCTTGGCTTAAGAAATATTAAAATTTGTTCGTGAAGGCTATCAGAATCTTTTTCTCGGGAAAATAAATGATCATTCGTTGAAATATTTCAAATTTACTAGATTTTTAATTATTTTTTTTTATTAAGAATCAATTGCCAATAAAATAATAATAGCGTTCATTTACAAATGGCGATACAAATAAACTGATTTATATGTGACAAAAATATATAGATAAACTTTATGATATTACAACTTATTTGTCATAATTTATATGTATATAAATTTCGACGTAATAAATGAACAATAACTGAACAATAAATGAACGGTATAATAAACACATGATACGAAAGACGAAATTGTAAAAAATTAACGATTATTCACTTTTGCTATACTGCTATATGTCGTTTTTAAGTTTATAACAATATGGAAAAACCTGCATGGTCTCATATTTACGTTCTTTATCTCGTTCTTTTTTTTGGCCATTACAAATTTAAGAAAACTTTGTTTCAAGAGATTCCTCAATCATACATACTTTTAACAACCCTCGCCGAAACTCTCTTTTGACGACTGTCCTACTGATCAAACAACTTTCAAAATGTCAATAATAAAAAAAAAGAACTAGAATCTCCCGTACGACACAATGTCCATTTTAAGCTTCCAGCGAGTTCAATTTGGGCAACTTCTAGGAATCTTTCAAAGTTTCGCCTACAGTAACTCTAATATATAAATTCTGCGATAAATAAAAACGTGTCCTATCGCAAATATTTTATTTCGAAGCTTCGTTTATTGAATCGGGGGTTGAACGAATCCTAAAAGCATACACAATATATTTTCCGTATGTCAATGGGTGAAATGATTTTATTTACAGCATAAAGTGTCGATATTCTATCCGTATAGCATATAAGAGCGAGTATACAATATAATCACGACCTATATACTGTTGAATATCATTGCGATTATTAAGCGCGAGGGATGATCAAGAATCAACATCAAACAGCCGCAAAGTGCCCAACGTCATGTATCATGTGTTCCCCTTTATCACCTTTGATCATAGCCTTTTAAGAACAATAGGGGCGATTATACACATGGCAGCCAAGAAGTAATAATACTGCTATACCGATCTTTGCAATTCCAACCAGTATTTCATGAAAATGGACACATTCGACGGGACATTGACCCTCGTTTTATACCGTCGACAGATTTAATTACTTTCGTTTTCAAATGATAACAATATGGAGTAATATGACGGTAACAGAAAGAGACGTGCATATTTCAGATAAAGAAAAATATTATTATGCGAATTTATGAAAAAAGTTTTTTTTTTATTTTGTTATATTTTTTGAGGGAAATGCTTATATTGTATAGTGAGTGCGCTATATCTGATAACATCAATAATACTTGCATTGTATAATCTTGAATCTTGGTCATTATACGCGTATAGTAGAAGTTGAATAACGAATTGTCATAAAAATTATAGCTTGATTGATTTACTTTTATCATAGTGAAGTAATTAATTAAGCATATATTTATATGTACACATACAGAAGTGTTCATACATATATACACGTGTTTATTGTGTGAGTATCAAAAAAAATTGATTTTCGATATTATTATCTACATATTTTATTATCTGTATATATGTAGTTACTTTATACAGTTTAAAAAATAATTGTTACTAAATATTTAATTGTTATATTACATAATTAAACTTCCGTGATACGCGAAAAAGTCAAATTGACTGAAATATATTGAACTTCCGAACATATAGTTTAATGAGTTACAAAGTTACAACGTTTCGGAGCATTTTGTAAACTTTCTGGCATCTAAATAATAAATAATAATACAGCGTGAAGTGGTCTATTTTTTTTTTAAACTGCTATGAAGTTATCCAGTGCATTATTTAATGACAGAAACTTCATGACATCTTTTGAATCGTCATCTGCCAACATTCTGAAAGTTCTCTGAATTTCCACGTGAATATGCCGTTTAAATATTTGTGCTCTGTATTTTTTTACGAATATAAATATAGTTGTAAAAATCACATTTTACTTTCATAACATGAAAAAATCACTAATATAATTATTAATTCTCGGAAATACTATAATGAAATTTCCACACCATTTGAAATTTGAATAATTTGATTTCTGTTAAGTACGTGCAAATTACGGACTTCACATCGGTGATTACACGTTGAGTATACATAAAATCCATTTTGTACAATAGATTAATAAATTTTTGCAATAGCAAAAAAAAAAAAAATGTTTCTAAATCAATAAATAAACTTTTCTTGTATTCTGAAAACAATATAACATCTATTTGGTCATGTCTGATTACTAGTTAATTGCCATTAACGAAATTAATTAACAGGTGATAATATATTATACTAATATGTGCTAAAATTCAATCATTTTAGTGCGACGTATATGTTTTTGTCTTTCCTTTGTTAATTTTAATGTCCAATTGCAATAATAAATCGCGCGGGATATATTGTTTCGTCTCGGGCAATATGAAAAATTGCATTAAAATTAGTATATAGTCATACACGCTATTGTAACCTGGTGGAAATGCAGTCGGGCTTTTATGTGTTGGTTTAATCAAACCATTTGTTTTGCACAGTAAATACTAAAGCCGTGGAAATTAATCAGAGTTGTTGGATGCACGGCAAACGCTATCATTATTCATTTTTAGTGGAAACTGCTACTTACGCGGTGAAATTAGTAGGTGGCAATACCGGCATTATACTTTGACTGTTCAAACCTCGTTATAATTTTTGTCATTGTATCAAGTACAATAATATTCCTGTCAATGCTAAAGTGATAAAGGTATTATAGTTAATATTGAATATCATTATTTTTCTTCAAAAAACAAAAAGAATTGTCTTTTATTACCCATGTACAAAGAAAATAAACAAAAAGAAAAATGGCTGAAAATAACAAAATTTCGAAACCTAATATAATAAACTATTGGAAATCGTCATTAAACGTGTAAAAATTAAGAAACAGAACACTGTAGTAAAAAAATTAAAAGAAAAATAATAAAATTTTATAAAAATTGGTAGAATTGAAAATAATAAATGATAAAGGTGATAAAGATTAAGGGTCTAAAAACAGTATGAACATTGACAACAATAATTAAATAATAAAATATTGAACATTGACATAATATAGTGCTTGTAAACCTTTAAAATACAGAAGCAATTTTTCATTTATTTATTGATTTATTTATTATTATTTATAAACAATAAAATATTAATTAAAAAGTAATCGTCGAAAATTAAAAAAAAAAAAATGTAAGACAATAAAAATAGAAAAAAGTAAAAAATTGAAAAAAATGTACGAAAATTGAAAAAAGTTGACAAAAATGGACAAAAAAATATCGAAAAGTTGTGATAAAATTGACAGATCAAGCAAAATTAATAAAAATAACATCATTGGTGAAAATCTATAAACAAAAAAATAGAATTGTAATCTTCAATTGTTTTGGAGTGAAAACCGAAAAACTATTTGTTAATGGATTTTTACTCTTACTAAAGTTACAGTTTATCCAAAATGAGTGAAATTTATATTCTCCAACAAATTGTTGCTCGGTTTTCACTGAACAAAATTTAGAGTAAAAGATATAAAAACAAAAATTAATAAAAATTGATATAAAGATATTTTGAGAATATTTTATCAAGTTTCTAACAGTAGATACGCGAGTAGACAATTGTCAAAGAGTGAATTGTCAAAATTGATAACCATTTGTAGAAAAATCTTACTGATATATACCTAAAACCTTATTTTTTAAACAATTCAAAACCAGGACCAGAATCTGTGTTCACTTATATTCTATATAAAATCATTATTGACACGATTAAAATGAACCATCTTCAACATTTATCATTGTATTTTTTTATCGTCCAGGTCCCGCTCAAGTTCCAATGCATTAAACAGTGATCCTTTAGGACCGTTATTTACGAACATAGTTCGCTAAACTTAGTTGAGGTTTGTAAATAATGGTACAGTTCGTCGGACATTTACGCTTATGTCAAATGATTTGTGTGCCGTCACGTATTCCGGTTGATACGTGTGAAGTAGAACTCCGACGAATAAATACAAAGCCACATACAGACATATATATTTCGACTCTAAAATTTCGACAAAAAGTATTTTATAGATGAATCCCAACTTAAAAAGTTTTATATATTTCATAGCTTTCCAATTCATTATTAGTTACTATTACGCTACTATATTTAAACTTCGATTTAATAACGTAGGGAAATTATTTGGAATTTAATTTCGAAATTCGTCAATTAGTTGCTGAAACGATTTAAGCAACAATCATTTCTGACATCTGTAATAATAAATCGCGACTACAATACACGTATTTTCTTCAATGAAACATCGATTTATTCGCAGGCGGTGTAAATGCCAGCAGTCTGGCGTTTATTGTACAGCTACGCACGTTAGAAATCCGAAAGCATCAACTTTTGGCTAATTTCACCGATGCTGATTAACAGTAAAGTGGTTATTGAATTAATTAATTCTGTTTGATTATACTTGATATCTATGGTAATTCAAATCAATTTAAAAATTCAAAGGA
Organism: Trichopria nigra; assembly: GCA_030522945.1. Classification (NCBI taxonomy): domain Eukaryota; kingdom Metazoa; phylum Arthropoda; class Insecta; order Hymenoptera; family Diapriidae; genus Trichopria; species Trichopria nigra. The sequence goes on along the minus strand of JAPYZR010000125.1, from coordinate 27,013 downwards.
AGCTGCTATTGTATATTGTTTATATAAATAAATTGTGAAATGTTCAAGGTGTAAATTAGGTCTGTGCAATCTGTTCATGCGTCACAAAGTACGGAAACATCACCAAGATAAGATGATATGCATATATACTGAGGTAATCCATATATATTATATACCGAAAATTGTACCTACACAATTCATCAGCATGCATTTGAAGTAGATCTGATCGATGACAAGATCAAATACACTCGATCTACTTTTATTATCTAACTGACAAAATTGGTTCTGCAACAGGACACAATACAGTGATGTACTGATGCATCTTACATCGATCATGCTGAATCGATTGCTGATCGATTCAAAAGAGACCAGAATTTCAATCTCGTCAAATCCATTCATCAGGTCAATTCACATTTAATTTATCAGGATCTAATCACGTTCTCACCGGGATTGATTCGACCCCTATGGCTGATGGTTGAGTTCCAGCTCCCTGCAAACTTAGAAGATTGGCATATAATAACAGCTTCGTTATTTTCTACTCAATCGTCTATTTGCAATTAATCACAATCATAAAATCTAAGTGATACGGTTAACGTCCAAGTTAATTACGTGATGCCAAACTCCTGGATTTCCGATGTATCGGTTGTGAATATTTGAATGGCTCACTCGGCCACTGCATTCGTCGGATTGACGTTCGATCTTATTGGTTCGCCGACAGACTGGTATGAAATAACAGCATTCGAAAACGAATATCTATTTTGGTTTAAGAGCAGTGGGAAAGGTGTTGGGTCTGGCGGGGTACAGGGTAAAGGGGTAACCAGTCTCACCGATAGGTGGTTGAACGTCAAGTGGATTTAAGGTTATTGAACCTGTTCATTTCATTGATCCCCGCGCATGCACCATGTCGCACTACCATCGTCACGACTATGCCCCTCGTGGGCGCCTTGCACCTGCACCTGTGCCACATCCAGCCGTCAGGCGCCCCGAGACACAAATTTATTATCCACTTCGTTATTAATTCCTATATATACGTCTGTCGAGCGCGTTCCTTGGATAGTTAAAAAGAAATTAGGACACGTCTACCTTCGATTCCTTCGAAATGCGAATCGAATTTCCACATTCAGTTCCTGCATGAAATGTAGAAAAACTTTCGGCGAATTTTTCTCAATTCAAAAGCTCACTTATAGTACTTCAATCAGATCTGAACATCCCCACCAGTTTATGGCCATCTTTTCTGGACTCCATTGCTTTTAACATAGAGGCCAGAAAAACTGGGCAGAAATTGGTGTCATTTTCTACTAGGGATGTTTCAAACGAAATTCTAATCCCAGTAGGTATCGATAAAAAAAAATGGATCTGGATATTACCCCTAACATAAACCTTACGATCCGTAGTTTTAGGGAACAAAACAATGGACTATATAAGGATGTCTGATTGTCTTCAGATGTAATTAAGAGTCATGTAGCTCATGCCTGCTTATTTCTGATTTCTTAATCTTAATTATAGACTCTAATCAAATTTGGATTTGGTCTAAAAGAGATAAACCGACTTGGGAGTCATATGAATTTTAATCCAATTAGATCCTAACTGATCGGACTTGGAATGATTAGATCCATCGATATCCAATAGTATAGTAGAAATTGTTTGAATTATTTAGCGTAGCTTAATGTACTCGATTAATTGACGTATAATTCGTATTATAAAAAAAGTTAAAAAGCGGAAAAAGTAAACATTGCTATAGGTCATATAGGATTTGGTCTGGTGTTTTTGTCCAAATTAACTGTAATAATTTATTGAACAAATAAATTTATCGATCGGAGAAATTCCAATATTTCTCGTGAAGAAATAAACGTCAATCACTCGAGCGACTACAAAATGTCCATCGTTGCTTCTGTCTATTCAAAGATAATTGTAGATTTTAAAGACTGAATGGTCATGAAGCCCTCTACAGGTTGTTGAATTTCACATTGAGATTTATCGGCTGATATGAATAGAAATTTCAGCTCGTTTAACATATCCTGGTGTGAATTCCGCTGCAAAATGTTTAAAGGGCACTGACTCTATAAACGTAATTTTTAGCGGGATTCGAATAATTAATTCAATCCGCGAAGTCTGCCGTAGCTCTTTACGACTATATCACACCATTTTTAAATCCATAAAACATTCAAATGTGTAAATCCGTTAAATTCTGCGAGCGGCAAGAGAGGAGGAAATACTGATGAATTATACGAATCGACGTGGCAACAGTCTTGCACGTACATTTTATCAGGATTGCTCAATAATGGCATTATCGCAATTTCTACACGTCGATTTTATTTTTAACGTCTATTGTTATACACTATGCGTGGGCAATCTCGAAACTTAGCCATTGTGATGCATTATGAGTGCACGTGTACCGCGATCCTGATGCATTTCGTTTCACTTTAAAACTGCTTCAATGTATATATTATACTGAATTAACGAATTTTCATCATTTCTTTTATTTCTTACATTTATTTTTACCGCAGACTATTTTTATTGTTCATTTACGTATAAGTTCTGCTAATTTATCAAAATTCCTATTCTAAAATAAATTTAATTATGCTGTTGCTTTTATAATTTTTCGTTTATTTGCATTTATTTTCATTTATCTCTTTCGTAAATTGTTGTTTATTTTTGGTACTTGTATTATCTGTTATAATTGTACAAATTCGACTTTACAAGACTAGTTTATTACAATGTCTCGCAATAACAACTTACATCCAATTTATAATGCAGGTATATTTAGACATTTTTATGCAATTTAAACTTTTGTTATTTTCCTAACAAATTACAATCAAATTAACATACTAAGCTAACAAACATTTAATTAATTTTAATGCATTTTAAATCATTTGTACATTGTAAATTAACATCATTCAAACAAACTGTTAGGGCCATAAAAATGCCTGAAACGTTAATTATGATTTATTATATGTCAATTCTTATTAATTATTAAAAGGATCAACAACATTTACATTCAATGTTGATTTTTTTTCTTCTAAAAATATCGAAAACGCCCATATGATACCAGATGTCTTGGTATCCATTTAGCTTAGGAACTTTACTTTCTTATAATCTTTTTATTGGTACTTTACAAAATTTACCAACTGTCATTTTAATCTCGTCACCTACCACATGGCAACATAATGCAGTCATGAATTTTACTGTAAAATGTCCATGGTATCACTTTTGTTAAATCATGAATGTAATCCAATCATTATCGATGTTATACCGATTCAAGACCGAGTAATTGGTCATATCGATGATTAGAGAAATCTTTCGCTTACAGTTTTTTTTTTTCGGTAGCTCGGCAACGATGTACACTTTCAATAAAGCTCGATCGAGCTGCTGTGACCTAAAACATAAAAATTGAATTCGCATAGACATTGACAGGTACTCGATACTTGGCCAGAGTAGATAATGGCAATGTCTGCCGTAGGCGCTCGCACGTTTTCCGCGCAGGATTGACAGTCTACGAGGTGTCTGTGTTTGAACCTTTTCCCTCCTTTTTACCTATTTCGCGGTATCTTATTTTTATCTCGCTTTTTGTTCTTATTATTATCGAGCGAAAGTTTATTTTTATTCGGAAAGTTAGTTGGTAAACAGACACCTGCAACTGCGTATCCGCAAGATCCGTTCGATTTTCTGTATTTATGAGAAAACTTTGAAGCCCTTATATAGAAGCCTTTGGTAACAAGATTGGAAGGTGATTCTCGATAATTGTGCAATGATGAATTTTTTTTTTTTTTTTAATTTTCTGAAATTCAAGTGATCTTATGAAAGAGCGATTATTATGTTACATCATTTTTTATATTTTTTGTATATATATAAAATAATGTAAATGAGAAAATCAACAATGAACCTTGATTTTTTTTTTAAATGTTTACACTAGGAGTGTCGAAACACATTTATTTGAATGTCGTCATTTCGTTAGCCCGCGAATACGCTCTCTGTAACTTTAAGAAAGCAAGGAATGCAACTCTAAAGATGCGCTTTTTTGTACTTCAATATCTATACTTCTTTGATCCTCACTTCTATCTCCAGCTTTGTCTCACATCCTATTTGCTTTTATATATACAATGGTTTTTACCATTTGCTACATTTCTATTTTCGACTTTTCACATTCACTTTTGCATCGTGATCCATTTTCATTGTCGCCTTCTTAGATCCTGTATACATCTTTCTACATATCCTACTATAGTAAAAGAAGGATTGAAAGGTCAGAGCTTTGATTTAAAAGAATTAAAAACGGATTAATTTTGTTCAATGACGAATCTACTTTCGAATCCATGATAATCCAAATTTAGGGGTTTCAGTTCATTTGTTTCACATCACAGTATATGGTGACACCCTGCGGATATGCAGCTAAGATTAATAATTTGAAAAAAAAGACGGCCAAATATTTAATAAAATGTTATTTAAACAACACTATAAGTTATAACTGATGCCACATTGTAAAATGAGAACATTTAAAAATCAAATACGATATACTTATAAAACATTTTATAATCGTTGTACCTGCAGTAAGGTTTCGAGAACAGTGCAGTTAAACGTTTATTAACCCAAATAAGCAAATGCATATTTTACCCATGGGACGTGAGTGAACGCCCTCCTAAGTGGTTTTCAGCATTCGCATATCTTTAAAATGCGAGGAGGTCGCTCGAGTAATATTCCTTGGAATTACTTGCCCTTTAGACTTTATATTTCCAGGTTCGTTTGCTAAGAACGTCTCGTTCCCGCGAGATTTTTTAAGCGGTTTCTTTGCTGAGAATGTATAACCTACTTATGAGACAAAGTGAAACAGCCCTCGAACTGGCTCTGGCTTTCTTTTTTCTTTTTTTTTTGGAGCTCGGCTTTGTTCCGTAGAAACAGTACATAGTTACATACGTATGTTCCACTTGAAAATGGCCGTAACGAGTAACTCGATCCTAAACGAAGCCTTATAGAGGGAAGGAAAGCGCAAGTTGCTAACCCCGTAACAAGTAGCGGCCAACGGGTTTGAAGAGTTTCAGAAGTTCAAGGGACGCGAAAGAACCAAAAAGCAGACCGTAGATCTAAACTGGAAAGTTTAGTGTTAAAAGCAACGAAAAACGCGTGTGTTACTTGTATTACCGTATATATATATAACAGTACTGGTTTCGTGCCTTTTTTTCAAAGTATCTTCTTGTTTTTCCTATTAAAGTCACATATTATCAAACGCTGCTGAATTTATCAAGGGGTCGCTGAAATGATCTGTTGTCTTTCAAGGATTTTCTCTATCGATTAATTTCCAACCACTTCCGGAATGATGGGAGAACTTGTGTACATTTACATGTTTACGTAATTAGGACCAATATAAAATGATCATCTGATCCTGATGAATTAAATCAATGTTTAGATCGCTTATGCGAGCCTGAAAACATCTAGACCAGAGTCCATGATGTAGTATATCATCCATTTTCATCAAGTTAGTGCTTCTGGTATGAATGAAAAATGAGACAATTATAATATGAAGTATCCTACCCGAGTTCATTTAATGAATGAACATGGATAAAGTTTATAGCAAGTAGAAAATATCAATGAATTTACAGCATACATGAATATTAGTCCTTGCAATAGGACCTATACTAATTACAAATACGAAGCTATGTGGCGAAAGTCCCAAAGCATAAAATCAACTTTGAGCGCAGCTCTGCCAAATCAACTCATCTGTTGGATGAAAAGCTTTCCCTAAAAGATTCATTTGATATTTAAACGCAGATACGACGGGGCGACTTGCGGATGCGGAAGACAGCCGCGAAGAAGGATACGAAATTCGTTATTCATATGATAAGTAGGATTTTACGTCATTCTGTAAGGGATTTGGTGGAAATGAGCAAAAGGTAGTGAAAAACAAATTTCAAACAATTTCCCAACAGCTTATACCCATAATTTATTTTTCCACCTCAGCGTATATCAGAATATGTTTTTAAGTGATCTTAAAGATGATACATTATAGAATAATGTTATTGCTAAAAATTTCCGAAAATTTTCCATCGAAACTGACAATTATTAAAAATTCTTAGGGATAATGTATACTGGTCTCTGATATGTAATTTTAGTCCGAAACCTCTCGCATGATTTGATTCAAGATGTATTGAATTTATATTGCGCATACTTATTCTTAGTTAAGTTATTCAATCAGGGTTGCCAGAAGTGGTGACACCCTTCTGAGGGAAACCAAATTAGGGTGCGTTCTCTTTTGATTACAAGCAGATATTCTATGGTCTCTTACACGTCAGCCATTTTGTCTACACGATGCTACACCTGTACTCTTCAATACTTAGATTCAATTGAAAACCTGAAAGATAGCCATTCGAAATACAGTTTTGAAATTTCCTTTTCGAAATGTCACGTATAAGATAGGGCATGGAATGTAGGATCTGTATACGATACAGTACTTGCCAGTGTTAGGGTATCATGAATAAGTTGCTGTTAATTTCAGATTACATTGAAAGCCAGATTTCACATTGTTTACGTTGTAATCTGAATGACTCAGACGTTTTTCTTTTTTTTTGTTTGTAAATACTACTTAACAGCTTTGCAATATTTTTCGTTTTAGTCATTCCGTCGTCTGGGTGACTGGCAAGCCCTAACAGGTCTTCCAGACGGGTGACACCCTTTGTATGGCATGTTAAAGGATCAGCACCCTACGCAGGTACTTCTCGCACCCTACGCATCCAGGAAGGGTCTCCGGACAAAGATACTGTATTTGTATGTGCGTGCATGCACCCTCCCCGAGACCCGGCGAAATGCGCGTAAACCTATAGCGCGTGCACTGATCTTTCGTGAAATATGTCCCCGGTGTCTGCAAAGAAAATGAGATTTTTCATAGAAAAATGAGACAGCTAATTATATCATTGTTTGACAAATTGCGCAACTGTAAATAGAGTTGTCATGTCTTTATCATGGCCTTCTCTTGTGAAGAGTTCTAAAATGGTTTCAACAAAACACTTTTACATTTCAATTCATAAAAGCTATTACCTATTAAATATATTACACTTTTAAAATAGGACATTTCGCACTGCGATGTTTTCTCTACGGCATAACCATCAAGTGTTCCTATATTGACACGAAAATAAAAAGAAATGAACACTGAAACTGTCATTACTATTTATCGTAATGGAAGTTTATGAGACTACGAATCAAACCTAACCTAAAATATTTCTTTGTTCATCGTAATTTTTTCATCATTTCTATTAGTCCTCGTCAGATATACATAAAACATTTAAATTATCTGAATTTCCAATACTTCCATCAATTTTCCCAATTATCGGCAATTTTCGTCCCACCTGTTTTTTCAGCAATTTATTTTAAAATTATATGAAATGTCTCGTGGAGAGACGCCGGCCTACTAACGATTGATCGGGTTTGACGATGCCGCGGAAAAGAAGTTAAATTATTCCATTTAGTTTAACGTTAACGTAGCCCGCGAATTGAGTTGGAGTATTTTCCTGCGGCTGTCTGTCTGTGCCAGAACGGTTTCCTCTGCCGATGGGGACCATTGCCGACGGCGTCAGGTAACCCATGTACGATCCGCGTTGTCGAATTTCCTTTAATGGAAGGCAATAGAGGGATTTGATGGTGCAATTTCCGGAGGAGGTCTCTCTGGGAAGACTCGTGATTGAAAATTATGAGCAGCATTGCGGAAAATGCGTTGACAGCTGTCAAATACATCAATAGCGATGCGAGAGTCGGGGTGCTCATTTACCCCCATCGATGATCCGCGAATCGGCTACGCGCTTGTTTGTAAACTGTAGGGTTCAAATTTGTAAAAATTTTCGAAAGACAAAATTTTATCAATACTTCCTTTACTTTATATGCCTAAAACAATTTTTAATCAATAACTTAATTGTACAATCGACCGCGCTACAAATTATCTCGTATACTTTCAATTTTTATATATCACTTGACTTTTTAAACAATCTTTGATATATCGTCGGGACATTCCTCGCGTGGAAGTATTCCGGTATTGAATTCCATAACTGCGCTTCCGCAAGTGCGCCAGATATATATATGAAGACATTTTAAAGCTGCGATGCAACTCTTTGATGTCCGAATCGATAGTGCCCTTTTGGTAAAAGTATAGAAGAATTCTTGAAATACTTCAAAAGTTTCGTATTCAACTTTATTTTAACTGTCTTTCATATCTACTTTCCAATGTTACGTTTTGTGGAAAATTTATTACGATTTTGGTCTGTAGGGAGAAAGGGATCATTCTTTTAATTTTCCAAAAGGCAATGTTCATCGAATTTCATGATGAAAATAAAGTACAAATTAGAGATCGATCTTGTGTGATAATAGATTGTGGGCTGTTATACCCCCATTAGGTCGATCGTAGATAATTATTGAATGACCATCATCATAAAAATAACTATTATGATTTGTTTCATTTTTTCAAAAATTACTTTTTAACAAACAATAGAATAAAATTGACAGAAAAAATAAGCATTCCTATCGTACGGTATAATTTGGGGTGGAAATCGACCAAATATTTACGTATAGCATTAAAAAAATCGGAGGTACTGCGCGTTGACGAAACTACCTTAACGGATAAACTTCCCTCGGGGCTTCGAAAGGCCCTTTCGTTCTGGAAATACTTGAAAACTGTTTGAAGCATCCTAAGATGACTTACCCAGGACAAATATTGCTGCACCCCAGCTCCACGGCCGTTCGATTGCAGATATGTAATACGAAGCATCTGAAACCCGCCCTCGACCCATCAGGGGCAGCTCGAGAGATCTGCACTCGGTCCTTCTCCGATCCGTTTTTGATATACCCGTCGAGTTATCTATCAAACGCAGAAAGGGAAATTCCAAGTTCGGGAAGGATTCCAGTGGCTTCCTTATCGCTTCTATGTCGATATCCGCTTTGGACTCTGTTGGATACATGCGCAATTGCACATCCTGCGCGGAGGAATTCTTCGCAAAGTCCATTCTATTTCCGCGAATAGCGCCTGTTTATTTCGTGCACTTGATTCCACCATCGGCGAAGTCAGTTCTCTGGTTTATTGCTTTCCACCAAATTAAGTCGACTTCAATAAATGAATTCATGTGAATCCAAGATAATATACATTTAGGAAAATCAATTATACTTCCAAATAGTGTCAACGTAGATTATATCTAAAAAAATAAACAAAAAATAAGAATTTTTTAATTTTGGATTGCCAAGAGCAGCACAGGGATGACATTATCTTCCAAAGTATTCTTGGTCCGAGTAGTGGATTCGAGAAGTATCATATTTCAGTATCCAAGTGGAAATTTTATCTCTACCCAAAATTTCCATATGGCTTAACGAGGACTAACTCTTTTTTTCCTTCTGGGATACCAGAATCCTTCGAAAATTCCCACTTGTAGATCCTACGTGAGACTTGTCAGTATGGGGATGTATTTCACAAGACTACATAAGCATCCACATTTGTCACCATCGACATGCTTGTAGAAGTGTCCTCAACCCTCGTGAAATTTTGTTCAACACAAAAAAGAAATGCAGGACTCTGATTTCATCAAGTCGACCTTTTCCTCTGCCTCTACTCAAAGGAGATTCCAAGACCATTCATTTCGCACGAGAAGGGATTAGCGCTCTTTTCTTAAAAAGAGAAATTCTGCAATTCTTGTAGAATTAATACCGTAGGACCCGGCTTGTGTCCGATGAAGTAGCACGCACAATAAGTCGTGATTATTATTGCCTGCAATCGAAGTTCTTAGCCTAACGACCTTCCTATCTCGTGACATTTTTTTTTACACCCGCCTCGCAATTCGAATCCTCATCTCCCTTTCCTTGTTACACTATGTTTCAAGCGATCTCCTCGTCTCTTTTCTTCACTCCCTTCCTTCGTCTTCACTTATTTGCCATTACTTTGCGCTGCAGACTTCTATGTACTTTTGTCAATGCTGGCCAATTACTCTTTGCCGGGAATTCTATATCTCTTATATCTCTACGTGCCGAATGATTGAGATAGAATCGAGCATACAAGGAAGCGCCTTTCATCGAGACTCATGGACAATTGATTTACCCTTAAAGAAATTTTAAACCGAGAATATTTCCATGGAATAATTATTCTTATCCGATGACGTCCTTCAATGTTATCGGTTTGCAGCGTCGCAATTAATTTCAAAGATTTTCCGATATTTTAGCAATAACATAGGCATTATATTTAGAATTTTATGCGTTATTAAACTGTTGTAATTGATATCGATCCTCCAAATGCAAGCGCTATCTTAAATGTCAACTCTTGATGAGAATCTATATATGTTTTTGTTGGATGCAATGTTAAAATTATCCAGCAACGTTCTTCCAAATTGTGTAGCATGTACCTCCCAGTTATAGTCCTTAGAGACTAGATATAAGGAGTCGAACTAATCCCAAGGAGACGTTGTCATGAACGTAAAACTGAAATTTGAACATCAGTACTGAACACATGCAACCCACACCTAATAACCATTAAACGTTATCGTTTGCGCATCTGCAGAGGTAACTTGTTAATTGTTTTAACGGCGAAAATTTGGATTTCTTACATCATGCTCACTTCATTGAAAGACATTGCATTAAGTGATAAAGATGGAATATAATTGAGACCACGCGCCAAAGTGAGATGAATATCGTAGTATCGAAGCGTTTGTAGTTGGAGGGTCTGTTTATGACAACACAATCTGGACAGTTTTTTTTTTTTTTGCTGAATATACCCAAGGATCGCTTTTTCAGCCACATTTTATCGTACATTCGTATTTTGGTAACTGTGTTTATACTTTGTGCATTGTCCCAACGTTTTGTAAAAAGCAAAGCCCCCTTAATTAGCACAACGCGCTCGACGCGGCCTCCGACACAAACGTATCAGGGATCACCGCAGCATTAAACCATTCATATAATTTTATGCGGGATGGTTTTAGGGCAATTGTGCTGTTATAACAATACATCGAGACCGAACGGCGTTAAATTTTAATGCCCACCGGCGGCGCCGCACGGACATGCGTGATACGTTGATTTCGTGCATGACAACCATGAGTCGAATGCCACCAGGGCCGTCAATAAAGGGTGGCCATAAATGCACGTGCATGTGGTAAGAGTGGCATGGGGGCCCCTGTCAATTGAGAGGCGGAAATTGATTGGCTAAAGCAATGATTCCACTTGCGGCCGTCGAATTGCGCCGCGACACGAAGTAGCAACGGCTCGCGTGGTTTTAGGAATTACGCCCTTTTTCGGTTGAAACTTTTGAGGGTAACTTGGGTAGTACCTCTCGCGAATAATAGTCGTTGTTGTATCGTGTCAGATTATTCGTGCAATGATGTGAATTTGCTTCGTTCCATTTATATTTGTATATAGAGGACGCCATAAAAGCACCAGACAATGCAGATACTCCATTAAAAACTAGACGTAGAACTTTTTCCTTTTTCACGAACAATGTTGATGTATGTAGTATTGGCTGTGGCATGCGTGTCTAAAAACACGGCGTAATATAACGTCTTGAAAGTGTAATGATGTACACCCGTTAGATGAGTTTCGGGATTATTTCAGTTTTAACGTTAAAAGTTCTTTGATTTAGAATTTCGTAATATTTTCCATTTGCTCGGTTAAAACTTTTGTAGACAGTATTAAAAGCAACCAGAATTCAATTTAATCGAACAGAATACCATTCAAATACCGTCGATCATATAAACTTTTATTTGACGTATAATATATCGTTCCGATTGGCTCTTGCTTCGCTCGCTCTTTGATTTCGTATACCCGTATTGGGATTAGCATTGTTGAAAAACAGGTTAAACCTAAAACTTATATGATATACCATTTTATTAAAGAATGACGTCATATAGTCTGAAATCATTCCGTCGTCGTATTAGATTCCATAATTTTCGGTTTATAAATACAATTTCGTCCCTCACGAGTGAACCTCTGAAGATCAGCGCTTCGAATCATCTGCCCCTTCAAAGGGAAAATATGCAAAAAGAAAGAAGCGGCCCTATGGAAAACGAGACGGTGAATTCTGAAAGATTTTCCATTCTGCAAAGATTCTGGGTCGTTATTATACATGCCGATACGCGAACCGGCGGAAGAAGGGCTTCCTTTGGCGTTTGCAGGAACTTTAATCCTGTGGAATAAATGCGTTTAGAACGTCGACCGGAAATTGAGATCTTTGAAGATAATCTGGGTGGAAACTGTGGCCTACTTCCCGACTACAGTCTCGAGACTGGATTTAACGCCGTCTTTTATTTTTCTACATTTCCTTTAAAACTTGTTTTGTTTCAGGCTGTTTTAAACTCTACACCGAGACATCAGGACAGTCGCAGAAATTTTCGCTAAAGTTCAAAGTTCGCTAGGTATTCCCCAAGTGGCAATGCTCGACGCTATAAAAGTAGATTCTTGAAAATCGTGCACTGGAGAAATGCAGGGAGTGAAAAAAATGCCAATTAGTAGAAGGCCACTTCATAATTACATACTTTACCTCTGCTCTTTTCGCAAATGCACGTATGAACGTTTAATTTCCGTATGGCTTGACAGAGAATTCTGAATCCACTTTTGTTATTTAATATTTGTCGGACTATGGCAATTATTTTTGTGTATGGGGCGTAGCTCCTGGAATGCCATTTCTGAACTTCGTTCTCATCTGGCACTGTAGCTTTATGATTCCATTAAGCGCAGTTGTTATCTGTTCTATAAGCGGATGGTCTGATAGCGACATATGAATACATTGATCCAGTGCTAGGATATTAAGTGCCAGGATGAAATGAACTTTAGTTACGTATATGTCGTTTCCTAACTATGTAAGTCATGCAACGTATAACAGACTGTTACATCGTAAAATCTTCAAAAAACGTATACTGATATTAACTCATTCGCAAGATGATTCAATTTCTGGTGCGTGCAGCAGTTCGGATAATAAACTAAGGTTCTGAATAGAGTTGGTGAACCACCATTCGCGCACCGCACTTGATGAAAGAGACGATTGATGTACTGCTGAGCTTCATTCGTACCTTCGAATTGAAAGGTCTGATAGGTGCACAGTTCACGCACATAACGATAGGTCCAGACTCGTCACGGGTAGACCATGGCTGGAAGTAATAGGGTCAAATTGGAACTGAGGTTGCACAAAACGCAGGACCAAAGCTCAATTAATCAAAATCATCCATTACGCACTCCACCGCTTGGGATATAAAGAAATCAATGGCATCATTTATTTCTCCTTCGAGACTAATGCAAAGATTAGTGATATAGAAAATCGAGAATAAAGTAAGAAGCAAATAAATGAATGAAAATCAGACATTGATCTATCAGTTACATAAATTCTAATGTTTACCTACAGCAGTTTTTTTTACTTTTCAATATATTTATCATAAAAATCCATCGTATAACATTGATCCCAATCCGTTACTGATCGAAGAATCGCACTGTAAACATTATTGCCGAACCGTTATGAAATGTGCGAAATAAGCGTCCATGAAAGATAACAATGGGATTTGTAGTACGATATGTCAAAGTTTATCCGCATTAAACGAATGTGCCAATCATATAATTGGAAAAGGTACCCTAAGCCCGGTTTTCTTTACACTTGTACGATCCGTAAGCTTAGTCTCTATCCGTCGTATGCCAATCTTCTGTGACCCAGTTTCGTATTATTTTATCTTCCAGCGAATAATCCCAACGAATCCTCGTATAATTCAGAGTGCGGGTACTCGCAACGCGAATAATTTAATTCTTTATTCGAAACACTTTGTAGTCCTCGGCGGGAAACTATCTCGACGGAGTTTTTTTTTTTTTTTAATAATAGAAAGCGTTTTTCACGATTCATTATATATAAATGGTAATATTTAAGATTCAAAGATGAAGTTCTGGAAAGAATTAACATTCAAGAGTTCTAATTTGTTTAGTATAGTATCCAACTAGTATTTGAATTATGAGTTTTTTGCTTGAAATGTATAAATTCAAAGTGGCTGACTTATGCTGTGCGAATTTATCATTAGACATTCAAGAACCTTATTAGTCCATGGATGAAAATTGGACGTACTCTGGGTGTCCGGACTCACACTTACATTGGCCGACCCATGGTCGTCTAGTTTCTGACCATTATACCTACAAAATGGTCGTACTTGTGCTATTTTGGATCATCATCAATGTGGAACCCTGCAACTTTGTTTGTCATGATTTCCCACAGTTTATGTGATCGCAAATCTGCGGCATAGGTAATTTGTTTCGTTATTTGTGCTATGCGAAGCGTGTATAGTACAATTCCCAAAACTCCATCTCTATGGACTTGTATCAGAAATCCTCAAAATCTTCTCCATTTCACGACCCATTGCTTTCTCCTTCCTCGTTCGACACTACTTCGTGGCTTCACAACGGAAGCTCGTACGAACAAGAATGTAGCTAAGCTGAGGGTTCCAAAGTTTTGAGAAACGTTAATAGTGGGGAGTATGGAGGGACGATGGGGAACTGAGGGTCGGATGCGAGAGTAGACAGACTTGAGAAGACCACGACGAAAGGAGATACTTCAGTGCAGTGTGAAGGATATAAAGCGAATTGTGATGGATGAGTAGAAGCCTGATAGAAAATAATCGATAGCTAATTAGACGTAACCCAAGTCAAGAATTTATGAGATTGATCTCTCAATCTGCCACTAAAAAGAACAATAGCGTTTTAAAGGAAACATGACGTATTGCCAAAAAATGAAAATCAATGGACCCCTATGCATGGAAGAAGATTTGATATTTATGAGACATCGAATAACCCAAAAAAGTTATTGGATGTGGTTGTATTACTGTTTTCATTCGCGAAAGAGCGAAAAAACAGTAGCTGTGACAGTTTTCGTAATAACGGCGGACCATAAATCTTGGCTTTCACAGAAAGAGAGGGAACTAATATGGCTCGTACCTGGAGACGACCGCGACCGAGCGATTCGCCCCGCAAACGCCTTATACAGCAACATCCTTGATAGCTGGGGGGGGGGGGGGGGGGAGTTGCCCCGGAGTACGCTTCCCGCAGCCGTGTTTTCCCCGGGTTGCGATTTTTCCTCTTCCCCTTCCAGCACGCCTCCTGGTTATCGCCCGTTCACGTCCGTAACACCCTCGCACCACTACGTTCCTTAAGCCCCGTGCATTTCAAGCTCGGCCCTCGGCTAAATTACTCGCACTTTGCGGTCCACTCGAGACGCACTGCACACACGCGCTTGGTTGATTTCTTGTACGTGGTGTCAATACAACATGTTGGCTGCTCGAGACAGTCTCCACTTTCTGTACGTACGTTAGCACTGGATCTAGATTACTTCCTACGACTTCTCGCGTGGATCTATTCTGTACATCGGAAAGCTAAGGCCCAATTTTCTCCTGGATTAAAAGTGTCTTTGTTAGGCACATACTTATAATGGCTATACACCATTCACATTTCAAAATGTCACATTTAAATATACACGGAAGTCGAATAAGAAATAAATCAAATTACCTTAGAATCAAGACGTAAAATCATTTGCATTTCCTGGTGAAACATTGATCGTGTAGTGGATGTACAATGGACGTAAACGAAAATATAATTTCTAAAGGACAAAACATGGACGTTGCACTGGTATACAGTATTAATTAGCACTGGGTCAGTGCTAATTTATACATTGCTCTTACAGGAAAACTGGGGGAGCGCAGTTACCATTGGGAAGTGCTATAGATCGCACATCCCAAGTCTTCTCCATTCGAATTGGATAATGAGGTATGGTAACATTCGAAGGTAGACTAAAACATGTGAGCTCTGAGTTTTGCTTCCATACAAGAATTGATTGGTCAGGGAGATTGGGATAAACATATACATTTCAAATGTAAGTTTAGCACTTAACCCTCAAATATGGCTAACCTAATTTTATACTTTTCCAGGTTTCAAGATTTCACCAAGCTAACTGATATTCTAGTTTTGAGAGCTTTGATAGCTGATCTACCATAAATCGTCGACCAAGTTAAATATTTGCATTTTATTTTTGGGTTTGATATTTAAAAGAGCAATGTAGTCAATAATCAATTGTCATACTACATGATTGATTGTTATTTTGATGGTGACCCGGCGTTAATAGACATAATATGAACAGTTGTTGGCCTGAAACTGACTGTATTGAATTTTCTTTAAATTTCATTGCATACGAAAATAACGACTTCATCAAATCAATTTCGATGCTTATTCCAAAATTAAACTTTGTTTCCGTATGATTAATAACAGTTAAATTTCATACGACTTCTCTTTAGATTAGATGACAATGATAAAGTCTAATCTAATAAACGTAAGAATGCGGCTGCTTCTCATGCGGAGGGATCCCATCCCATTTCCCATTCGTTAGACTAATTCTCCGATTGTGCCCGTGTAACGTACGTAGAACGCTAAGTGATAAACCGCCCTACGTATATACGTTTCGGTAATTACGTAGAAATATTACACTAAAGACGAACAAACATTTCATATAATCACATTCTTGCAGTTCTAACCTGCAATCTACTCTACTTGCTAATGAATGCTCATACACTGAACGATGTTAAAACTGTAAAACATAAATTTTACTTTTCATATAGTAGTACGCATACTAACCTTTTATTGTTTTTTCATGATTATGTCATTTACTATGTCTCTTTTAGGGTAAAAATGTCGGCCTCAAAATGACGTCAATGTGGTCATTTTTGAGTAACCTTGTCAATCTCTTAATGGACGCATTTTCTTGAAGACTAACGCCGACAATGATAATGTAGGTTTTTAGGATCGCTGATTACGAATCTGGTTTCAGGTTTCCAAAATTCAAGATGGTTTATCCAATATGGCGGATTTCTGGTAATAAAAAAATCATAAATTGTAAACATTTATTTAAACGTTATTGAGTTTTAAACGGCAAAGTTATAGTAACAAAAATGAAGTAGAATTCCATTAAAATGACTTTGGCCCCTACAAAACAAGATGTGGTCTGAAAATGGTGGCTAAGTTCCATGCTCCTGGTTTATAGTTGGTGAATATTTTTCAACCTCAGAGATCTCTTCGTGCTTTAAAACAAAACAAAAAAAAATGAAATGAAAAATTTTCACCTTCAATCCTTATATTTCACCCCTTTAAGGGATTTTTAAGTGAAAACTAAGTACATAAATGAAACAACAGGCTAAAACAAAATAAAGACGAAAAATCGATGCTAAAGTGGGTTGAAATTATATTAGAAATATCATTAAACCTATCAGTACGTGAGAAATAAAAAATCGCAAACAGTTTATCGTCTTTCGCCAACAAGGCGCAAACATTCTAACAGCTTGTTGCGCATGTTTCATAAAAGCATTAAAAATATAACAGTCTTGAAAATAGGAGATGTTGAGCATCCTCCATGAAACTGCGGATAATGTAAATTTTTAAAGGGTTCTAAAAACATAACTTTGGTTGGTAAATACGAGTAAATTCTTACTTTCAATAGACAATTCGAATAAAACTCAACTTCTATTACATTGTAAAAACTCCTTCTTTGTTTTACATTATAGTATAGAAATTAAGGTCTTTAAGAGCTCTTAAAGACTGCTTTTAAAAAAGAGCTCCGAAATCGGCGCATAAGAGGACTTAAAGAGCACTTTATGACCACATTGCGCCCTCTTTATTACCAGTGCTGCCTGGGATGTATATGAATTATATGATATATCCATTTCATATATGATTTATATATATATATATGTTCCAGACATGGTCATATATAATTGAGATATACCATACATATGGTCTAGATATAATCATATATGATTCAGGTATAATTATATCTGATCTATTTTTTCCCAGGACAACATGTGGAGGAAAATGATCCGTCATGAATTCGGTTAAAAAGAGAACCGATTAGAGATCAGGCTAGGAAGATCAGGCTATATCGAAATATATACTTTCACAAAATCTCAATTATATATGACCATATGTGGAACATATATGATCCAAATATAACCATACACGATTCAGGTCTGATCCATTTTGACGAAAATGCATGTGGCATCTAGCAAATAGATTGCATTCCTCAGCGAATATCGAGGATACCAATCAAGTTGGAAACGCAGAGCTTAATCTCGATACCACGGAAAGAAGCTTTGCGAATGACATCGATATCATCATTCTGATCGTTGCGGTACCTCGAAGGGTCTTTGTAAATCGACAATGAGACTACAGAAAGACATCGTAATTCCCAGCGGAGATTTTACAGTGGTGAAGTTTCTGACGAAGTTGAGTGGAGGATCGTTACGTGCCACGACAAAGGACTGTAAAGTATAAAGCCGCGACTTTAAAGTGCGCGGGAGCAATGACGAGACGAACTTTCATGCAGCAGGAATCAGAGTGAAAATGTGCTGGTCGTCATTTATTAGGGGATTTTTTTGGATGCTGGTACAAATTGATTTCACGGGGATCATTTAGAGTTATCATCCACGCTCCAATGATGAATAAAAATATGTTTTAAATTCCATAGAGGTTGAAAAACATTTGAGTTCAGTATATTCAATGCTTTTATATTGATTTCTCGGCATATTGACGACTGGGCAAGAAACCTACTACAACAAATCACATTTGGTTTTTTTTATAACTTTCAACTCGAAACAGTCTAACGGAACATTTCATAAGCATAAACAACGTTTACACTTCGAGAAATTTAAAGTAAAACGTGTTCAGTTTCTTTTTGGTCCAGTCCTTAATTTCAGTCAACAAAACGAACATAAGCAGCCAAGTTTATCCAAAGGTAACAAAACACAATGAAACGCCGAGTTTAATTTCTCACTTATTCGTGGCACGGTTATGCTTAATATTGTACGAAAAGAAAATGAAGTTTAAACAAAAAAATTTAATTCCGAAGGAAATTAAATCATTAAAAGGTTATGCCGCCCCGTGATAAAAAGTCGATTTTCAGTGCAGAAGCGCAGGCGAGAAAATTGTAATCGGTGCGGCCAACTAATAGAACTGAGCAAAGTAGAGGCGAAAAAATAAAATAAAAAAGCGACCCAACAACGTGTTTCTGCTATGTTGCTGTCTAGGAACCGCCTGAAAAATTTAACTTTTGCAGATTTATAATATCAAAAGGTTGCGGTTTTAAATTGCATCGCGGAGAAACACACGAGGAGGGATAAAATTAATTTTCAAAAGAGTCGTGCATGAAAGGCATGCTTCGTTTATTTTTTATTGGGTGAAGATCGTTCTAGGCATAATAAATTAATTGAATCTTCACTTATTCTAGTCATACATCTTACATCAAATATTATATGAGACTGTTAATGTTTTGTAATAATTAATTGCAATTGAATCAAATTTGAGAACTGGACATTTTTACTTGAAATTGTTGACAGTACATTGTTGAAATAGTCTTCATTTCTAACTAGACGTCTTTATAATACATCGTCTTTAACAATAGGATGCAAAGCCAGTGATCATAAAGTCAGCTATACTTTGGAGCTTTACCTATCAGGAACTGAACTCCCCATTACTTCAGGGTCTTCACGTTACACATAGAACCTGAAAGCACATGCTGTCTGACGAATTGATAAAATGTTCAGAAGTCAATAACGAATCTAGGGTTTATTAGAAATTCAGTTAAATATTTAGTCAATGTTACGAATAAAAAAAAAATGTTGTAATACAATACATCAAATACGAAAGAACTTTAAAGCGATAAGAGAAATTTCGGAGTTTCAGAGTTTCATAATTTGTTGAGTACTTTCCAACTAGATATCACAAGGAGCTTATTCATTACAATTGTCAGGGCTTTAGAATGCATTGGTTTCCTATTCAGAATCCCATTAGTGTATGTAAAGCTGAAAGTTAATTTAATTAATTGTATATCAAGTCAGCGAATTTATATATATTCCTTTCGAACTTTCGCAAATTCCCTGAAATTTATTTGTCGCTCAATTGATTCTCCTGTCTCGTTTTAAAATTATTAATATTATTTCAGTTGTCGTTGTATTTTCTGTTATTTCGGTTCATTGACTTTTATTTTAAACGCAGATCGTATTTCTCGTTAGTCAGTTTTGTCAATTCCCTGCAGCACAGTCTAACAAGAATTAGGGAAGCATAGCAGTTCCGAACTCAATAACGAAGGGCCATTAGCGACCGATATAAGGAAAAACAGTATTGTTCGAGCAACATGTGCATTTATATATTGACTACAGAAATGACCGTGTCAACCGGGAGAGTGGTAGTGTCATCACACTACGATTGGATCAACAATACTTCTTTGTACTGCTAGCTATTAGGGGATACAACTATGTAAAAAAATCTAAATGTATGAGGGACTGTAATGAATTTCTTCACTTGACTTCCTTGAAATGTTTCAGTCGTTGTTAACCACTTAAAAAAATAAAAATGAAAAAATTTTCCCTACAACAATACTTTTAGTAATCGTTTTTGAGTAGTTAATAACAAAAATTGACAAGGCAGTACACCGCCTTAAGTGCGTTAAATATAATTTTCATCTAAACATATACACCTTCATCTTAGCTAAAATGTTACATCAAGTCTCTGTCAGGATCTACCGTCCTGGAAAAAAAATTAAACGATGTTGTCATGCTCTGACTAGTTAAACTCGGAACTCGCCCCAAGGCGGTCTCTGGATACGTTTACCACGACGTCACGTCTACCGCGCCCTACGAGCTATTCGGTCTGGACTAAGGTTCGCGCACCGTTGGCTTGTCAACTTTATCCCTCGTATAATTTTCATTACCGACGATTCGCGTCACTGAATTACTGGGTCGGTAAATTCTACCACACATTTTCCCCAGGTAATAGGTCCACGGCATGTGGGACCTGTTCTCGATACTCGCGCTTTATCACAGTGTCGTGGCTTTGGTTTACCGTGGTCATCTCCTGGCTGGCAGTCGCTTACGGTGAGCATCAACTACCGTGGGCGCCTCTTTATCGGCCATCCTATTAAAGCCCCGGGTATCTACGGCCATTACTTACTTTTAGAATTCATTTCGCCAAGAACAATCTGCCATTTGCTGAATTTCCTCTGCAGTGGTTTCACAATCTCTTTGCTTCGAGCAAATTGCATCGATATACTTTGCGACAATTATTATTCCTGTTTAGACAAGGGTGGCCAGGTGTGGCCACGTTTTGCCTGTAACGTCCATTGTACATTACAAAATTATCGGACCATACGTTTAGGAGTTATAGGCATTAAAAAAAAAAGATAATCATGGCCAAACCAGGTTGTCGTGGAAGCACCACTGTAGAAAATCAATAAGATATGAAGTACAATGATTAAAAATGATAATCCATTCATGGATCATAAGTGCTCTGTAGTAGGTATTCTTTAATCACCCAGAAAATGAAAAGCTTCTTGATAATAATTCAGTGCTTGTCAAAAATAGTTTTTGTAGTTCTACTTTCTTCCATTGCAAAAAGTCTATACCAAAAGACAGTCCATTTTGGAAGGATTCAGATAGGCACGTGTCAAAATGCACGAGCTATCAGGCTTACTTAGGACAAAAGGAAGTTTCAATTTCTGTCCAATAATAACAGCGCCAATAACAAAGCACTCTTGGGAATAATAACAAGACATAACCTTATTTGATCTATGCCCCCGGACTGAAAAC
The DNA here is from genome assembly GCA_030522945.1 of Trichopria nigra. Lineage (NCBI taxonomy): Eukaryota > Metazoa > Arthropoda > Insecta > Hymenoptera > Diapriidae > Trichopria > Trichopria nigra. The sequence continues at coordinate 5,450 of JAPYZR010000125.1, read as the reverse complement.
TAAAGTGAATGATTCGCATCTAAATTGCCTATGTGGAGGAATCTCAACAAAATTTTTCTGTAAACTTTACCATTTTTCTCCTTGTATGGTGACTGGCACTTGGCTGTACATTATATAATCAGATCCCTTGATTTAGGTAGATTCAGTGTAGCGCACGCCGTGACCATACTTGCGATTAATAAACAATCTTGGGAAATGGCATATACGGATTTTCTCGGGATGGAATGTCCATTAGACGTGCATGGGTGCCGTACCTTTAGCCTTTGCTTCCACGCATATTCCGTCGTCTACCGTCTCTTGGTGCGTACACGATAGTAAGGGGCCGAGTGGTTCGAGACTCGTCTGTGAATCGACCAACCCCACTCTATCCCTGCGATAGGTTGGTTGTGCGTGGGACAGAGGAGACTCCTAGTTCGTGTGAGCCGGAGAAGTTTGTGTCGAGGCGGGCCGGTCGATATCGCTGGATATACACGTCTTCAAGGCGACCTGCTGACGTATAAGCGTTTCAGAACTCGTCGTCTGCCCCTCGTCAACGGCGACGGAGGGCTCGTCTCCGATGCCTTTTGAAAGACTTGCCCCCTGTGCCGTTAACGAAGGGTGGCTGGACCCGGGAATGGCTTCTCTTGGCGGCAAGCTAATGTCGCGTGTCAATGATCGGCCTGAAAGCGATTTTCCCGGATAAAGGAAGCGTCGGAGATCTGCAATATGATATTTTGATTCGAGGTCGAGCATCGCGCCGAATGGTCCCATCATCTCCGATAAGGTGCTTTAATCGTTGGAATATTTCATTCGGCCGCGTTATCAAAGGCCACCGTTCACGAGCCGAAGGAATGGTTTTTAACCACTTCGCTTTTGTGAGGGAGCTTGGCTTTATCGCATCGACCGATTCCCGGAAATTTCGAGATCTTTTTAAAGTTCCTTTGCAGAATTGGAGAGATCCGGATAAGTCAAGTTCAAAAGACAGTCAAACGAACAAATAAAGTCCTCTTACATTCCACCTCACTTCTCAGTTCTTTAATGCTGCATTCTTTTGTAATAATCCATTTTTATTCACGGCTCGAGTAATCCCAGTTACGATAGTGATTGAATGCCACTGAGTGATCATAATTGCGATGGAGTATGAAGGAGCAAGAGGACGTAGCTCTTCCAATTGTTAGAGTGCGGTCAAGAACACATCAAGGGCTTCCGTTACCAGACTCCAGAACCTTGACAAAACATTCCAGCAGTGTTTCGATTGGTCTAAACTTTTGGTCTAAAGTGGACCGACACCAGCCGGTCTTTGTTATTGACTGTAAAACTTGGAATTCTACATCCCTTGTTTACGTTTGGAACGTCTGGCTAACTTTTTGACCACGAACTTTCGTCTCCCATTAATTTACATCAGCGATTGGTCACTACTTGCAGAAATGACAATTAAGTAATCACAGTTGAACCTAAATTCCATTTATTAGACTTTAAAGCCGTTGGCAAAGAACTAAAATATGAACTTCCCGATCTTTTCTATGGATAAGCATTATTATTTACGTTTCTGAAAACGAATATAAAATTCATCCTAAGACTAGTAACAAGCTAGTCTTGAAACGTAACTACGCATGATCAAGCACAGGATTAATGCGCACATGAACAAGATCGTGGCTGAGACCATACTGGCGTGCAATTGGATCGATCCCGTAATTGCGATGAGCATCTCATTAATCCAGGAGACCTTGCGGAAATACTTAGTCGTCCTCATTCCCGCAGTAATGTCGCAGAGGATTTCAATTTTGCTATAATATTGATTTAGACATCGAATAAACACTGACTCAGAATTAATTTCCAATACCCGGACTTTATCATTAATTAGGCATTATATGGGAAGGAACTTCATAAGAATATTATATTAATCTTTTCTGAATCTTACGATGGAATATTTCGAGTTCTGCGAGTCGGAAAATTTGAAGAGGGTTTTGCATTTTCGATTCGTCTTGGCATTAAATATAGAGAATCGTCAGACGCAATTTTATGGGGGGAGACTCCTGCAAAAAAACGTATGCTTTTAATAAATAATGATTTAAAAACTGGAGGGTTGCGGTAGATAGGTTGTTACCGGATACTTAATCCGCGGAGAAGGAAAGCCCCGACTTAGAATGTCTTGTAACTTCGGGGGAAAAAGTAAAATCACGTTTTCGTACTGCTGGGAATTCGCGACTTGTCCGAGTATTTTCATTTGCAAAAATGCATGCTGCATATTGCACGCGTCGAAGGAAGTATTTCATTTCGTATGTACACTGTCGGAAAACAAAAGCTATCGTTGCGAGCAGAATAAGGTTTGCATTCGAAAGCACGTGATGCTGTCCGTGCATCTGCATAATAAATGGAAACTCGGAACGTTCGGCGAGAAGTCCGAAACTCTAAATCACGAGACTGCTGAGCAAATCACAATAGCAAACATTGCGCCCGCGTGATTTCTGCCTTGGAGGAAAGTTGTAAAAATCTCCCCCATTCAAAGGATTGCCCGATAATCCGTTTGTGTACGGTAAATCAAGTTCGGCGATTTTAACGTGTCATTGTTAAAGACTAGGAAAGACGTGATTCATCGACATATATATTTTTTGGTGAATGAAGGGAGCTCTTATCAGCCATTATCGTTTCGCCGCTGCGGCGCGACGAATGGGGGGTGTGATTAAGCCGCGCGCAGGTCTAGGCCATTTTCAACAAATCCGTTGCAGAGTTACTGATTCCGGACAATGAGCCCGACTGGATTGGATTTTTTTTTTCGTATCGTGACGAATTATCTTGCGATAAATGCAGTCGATAGTAGTAGCATTATCAATTGTAGCATTAGTTTCGTTTCTTTTTTCTTTCGTAACGTCGTCATTTTGTCTTCTTACACTTTATATTATTCTTTGTATTCTTTTCATCCCTTGTGTTTTTGCCAGAGCATTGTACATTGATAAAAATCAATAAAGATTCAAACACTTTTTTAAAAATTGTATTGTATCGTATTTATGTACATTCAGTTAATTATTACAATGTTTCAAAATCCAGCATTATATCAATGTTTGTACTATATGGGGTTTCCCACAATCTACTCGTAATACTGCAAGGGGGTGATAATAGTAGCGTTATCTTCGCATGCAATTCTTATATATAATCAACGCACGTTTTGGCCAATGCAAAAAGATGAAAATGCACCACAAGTCATATATATATATTCGTTGATCATGAGCATGTTCACCCTAACACGATTACCCTCAATACCGCGTGGAGAGGCATTCCATTATTACATAGCTGGATAAATTATTCCACTTTACGAGCTTCCTGAGAAGTTCCCGGATAGCATATATGTACTTGCGATGGAAAAATGCAAGTCGATCCCACGAGGAAAACTTACTGCTTGCACCATGGGGGAAACTTGCGGGGTTACGTGTTCGCATTCACGGACAGTGCATAATTTACTGCCCTTGTCTGGGATAAGTAGCGAAATGACGTTTTCGCAACATATATATACACATTTCGCGAGAAACTTTTCTTCTTGCATGCTAGATACTGTGGTGTATGGAAAGTACGTCGAATAATCATTGTAATTGCCATATTTCGTCATTATAAGGTTTTTAGGACAGAATTCTTTTCAAATTTCATTTCAAGATCGATTTCAGGCCTGTGATGCTCTTTAAAGTATATAAAAATCGACCATTTTGAGTATTTTTTTTTGTTACCCTATATCAACTTTACTTGTCATTCCCGTCGTGTGTTACAATTTTTTTATTAAGAAACTTACAAAGTGCGCATATTTATATCATTTTTATGGTTTTGCACATTTCGTTATTAAAAGATAGCAAATTAAATTATTTAATTTAGCATGGCTTCATATCTCGATGTGCCATTTTCGTAGTTCTTCATTTTGCAGTAGCTATCATCTTTAGCGCGTATTATACCGAGTTATATATCCACTAATTAGACCGCTAATTAGACTGGAAAACGGGCCATTTTCCACGGCCATGAAAAGAGTTGCCGAAACTTAATTTGATGTGTCAACAGTGACGAGACCAACGCAGCAAGCAAGTACATCATATATTAATTTAATATAGAATACGTGAGTTATTAATTTTTTTGTCATCACAATTGTTAAAAAAATCTTTTTTTTTTTTAATGCATGTCTTGGACAAATTCACCACTTTAAATATAAAACGTTAAAATAAATTCGTGAATAGAAAAAAAAAGTTAATCTTTTATAAATTTTCTTACATCTCTTATTAATTTTGAATACTTTCTTGATGTTACTATAACAAGAATAAAAATGTCCAAGACATTTACTAAATTTAATTTATTTTATTTTTTTTTTAATTTTTATATTGTTTTTATGAATGTTACAATTAAGTATTGCATATTATGATAATTCATTGCTTTTTAATTATCACATCGTGTCTTTATAAAACATCATTACTATATAAACATCAAATATATTTTTTGTTTCATATTTTATTTTTTCCGCACGACTATATTAATTACTATTTGATATACAAATTTGATTTTGATAATCGATGTTGCAATTTCCGTAGATAACGCTGCCATTCAACCGGAAACATACAGAAACGATATAAGGATTCACATCAATCATTACGCAGTGCTAGAGATGTTCGTACAAAGTAATATTATAGGATCTATTTCGAAGTATTATTTTAACATCCATCCAGATATATTTGTATAATCATAATTTTTTCATTCTATAAAATTACATTAAAAAATAATTTATAAAACTATACATAAACATTTCCGCCATCAACATTTTCGATAATTTTCAACAGCGTTGAAATTTCCAATAACCATTATAGAAGCTTTCGTCAAATTTTCCACGATTTTCAACTATTAGTTGAGATTGGTTTCGTCATCAATCGACCAAATTTCCATTTTTTACCACTATCTTATTTTTCAGTCTTTCGACAATTTACGTAATTTTTCAACCATTTATGTTGAAAAATAATGATCAACATTCATTTTATTGATTTTTCGATATTTCGATTGATTTCTACATTTTCCAACATTTGGTTATTTTTCAACATTTTTGACGATATCGACATTTTGCCTTTTTTTTTTAAACCATTTTTTACATTTTCACGACATTTTGCATTTTTCGACGTCAGCGAGTACATCCGTCATTTTTCCAGATTTTGGACAATATCGACCTTTGTCAAAAATTCATCAATTTTCAACCTTCTCGGTATTTTTCAACATTTTTCACGTTTTTCATGATTAGCAATCAATATTGTTCCTGCGATTTTTCGACATTTTGAATATTTTTAGATTTTCTTTTGCGCACTCGAAGTCCTAAAACTGTTTATATTTAGTAATTAAATAAATAATATTTTGAATTGATCACTCGGTAAATTTTTCATAACATGTTAATCGTTGAATTTGTCGACAAGCCGAGTCAAATTGGGAACTAAGGTCCTTAAATAAAAGAAATATTT
>JAPYZR010000124.1:0-49599 GCA_030522945.1 Trichopria nigra | reverse complement strand
CAAAGGAGATAGTACATGTTCACTACTAGCATAATGATGGTATCATGTAACATATTTTTTTTTACCATCAGTTCTTTACAATCTATTTCTCTCCGTGTGAATGACTAATTGGATGACTCGACCGTGTATACTACATTTCCTAAATACTGAACTCTCCGGTCTGCTTTTAGCTCTAAAGATAATATTTAGTGTTAGGGAATAAAACGATTTCTATAAAAAGAAATACCACTTATAGTTGCAAAACTCGACTCGCGGGTTCGTTTAATAGCGCAGTATCGGCACACGACTATTAATAACAAATCGCTGTACGGGGTAATTAGAATTTCATAGTGACGCCAATTTATCCCGAAACGAAAACGAGGCCAGCTGTTTCGTCGGCGCAAATTGGCAAAGTTACATTGTTTATAAGGCTTGCGATGCATCAAAAGAAGAGGAAGGGGCAGCAGCGTTGGAAGAGAAACAGAATGACGATGGGTGTATGTGCTCGCGATTGCGGAGGTCTTCGGTGAGCACCGACAGATCAGTGACGTCACGGGAATGTTGTTAGGGAGAGGTCGGAAGCGCATGCGTCTTTCGATTAGCGTGAATGCCAGTGCACTGCATCCGCACCGTGAGAGAGTTTGTGCAAGAGAGAATCGAACAAAGGGAGGCCGAGGGCGCTGCCATTGCACCGGGAGTGAATCGATTGCCCTTGTCGATGTTGATAGTATTTTCAAATGATAAAAAAACGCACCTCGCCGATGGGCATCGCGCCCTTGCTTGGCAGCTGTCGAAGATGATACTCAATTTCCTGCGAATCGACGTTATCGAGTGGCCGGAATTCACGGTCGACAATCGAGAAATAGGTCTACATTTACAATTAGTTCTGTCTTTGTTGTCGTAAAGCGTAATGAAAATGTAATATACATTTCACGTCCCTGATTTCAAATTATTTGCTGTCGCATCTGCATAATTACAGAAGTAGCTCAGTTCCTCAATCTTGTTGGAAGATGTAATAAAATAAGATGTACGCAAAGAAATCACGTGCGAAAATAAGGAAAGTTGATTTAAATGCGTAACTTTTTCCATTTCACACTAGCTGGAAGTATTTTATATCTGCCTACATTTAATATAGATTTAGATGGAATTATGCAATTTTACTTGACAATTTGTCAGAGCGCACAATATCTTTTAAAACACCGACTGTATAGTTATTATAAATCGTGACATTTATTTCTACACCTTCAGCGTCAAGATTCAGCACATCTCGGGTACTTGTTTAGGTGATAAATTACCTAATTTTACTGGAGGTGTGGTTCCATTTATTTCATGCTCTTTAGTCATTCATGATCTCGTCACGTTCATGCTCTTGGCTTTTTTCTCGCTTCATTCATTGCCATCATCTATTTGGATTCTTCTTCACCCTCATTCACCATGTCTTCTAGATTTTTTCAAAAAATTCCACGATCATTCATTATACATGATTCAGCCTCTTACTTCTTCTTTTTTAGACAATCTGCAAAGGCGTGCTTCTTTTTTCCCTATTTTGAATCTCCATCTGTCCACAATGCCCCTTCCTCCTTTCCTTTATTCTGGCGTAATGTAGTCTTCGGTACAATTCGGAACTTTGTATACGTTCCAGGCTATGGATCTTTCGGTCTTCACTGCGCTTTCCTGCGAGTCGACTTTTCCGTCCCTTTTTACAGATAACTCTACATTCCTTTGTCCATGAACCTTGAATTATTTCCGCTCATTCCACATCTCCATAAATAATTTATATGTTTCTTACTTTCCATACTCTTCCGCTTTATCTCCTAAGAAAACTAGACAAACTGCATATTCCAGGGACCAAACATTTCCTGTATACTTATTACTGCAACTCCTGAGTGTAAGTCGGCTTTCTTCATTTCATTTCTTCAACCAGAGCTATATGTTTATTTTGGATACGATTATTCTTAAAAGAGATTCTTTGTCATATTTATACATAAATAAATGTATAAATTTACGGTTTACTACTTAGTATGTGCGAACGCGAGTACTGAATTCTTGTTGAACTAAATTACATATAAAATTGGTAAAAATCAAAGTAAGTACTAAATTTCACCGATCATTTCTGTATTTATCAGACATATTGAATGATAATTGTTTGGGTAAAAAAAATAATTAAATTCAAAAGATGTAGTGCTAACGTATTGATTAATGCTTCTATTTATTACCATTAATTTAATTCATTTGAATTATAACCCTTTGATTGTATATGAAAACAATAGGTATACAATATCGCAGCTGCATGCAACTTTGCGATAGAACTTGATTGAATGTTGGAAACCAAATTGAACAACGAGATAATGCTTTAACGCGAAGGGATAGTGCGGGTGTAATTATATAATAATGATTTATTAATCAGTCTAATTTTCGATTCTATTGTTGTGTCGATTGCTTAATTTCGTTATAAGAATACGTTCACTAATCATTACACCGCTTATAACGCTTATAATGATAATTACTCTGTGCAATTACAGGTAGGGTATAGTGTATTAATATTCATACATCGCTCAATCGTTTCTATTACCGTATATTATTAATTACAGTACTATCTAATCCGTGGATTAAACCTTTCAAGTGCATTCCGCTGTACGAAAACTTCAGCAATTACCTCGAAATGATACGCCTCAATATGGTAAATTTCTAAACACTGTAACATTTTCATTAGTTAAAAAAATATATAAATAAATAAACTTTATATTTTAGAGCCTCAAAGTTGAACAAGCATTTGATAAAAGAATAGGAATATTTATCGAAGGATTTAAAAGGGAACTATATTTGTATAAATATGGAGCGAATTACACGACCATTGAATTCTATTAAATTTAAAAAATTCTGATTTATGTATAACTCTTATTATTATTGCATTTAAATTTAAAATAACAATAATAAAATAATTTGAAAACTATTTGAAAATATGAAATCTTTATCATGCTTTGCATTACGGAATAATGTGCGAATTTTAAATACAAGCATTTAAAATCAATTCTACTCTTAAAATTTCATGGGTTGATATTTCACACCAGAAAGAGTGAATTTTTATTCCAAGATATTTAAAAAGTCTACAGCAGCTGTTAATGGGGACGTGCTTTTGAAGGAAACACTTCTTAATTGCATCATTTGATATTTAAAATTTAAAAATATACATATGAAAAAAGTAAATTTTTTCGTTTTCAGAAATTAGGAAGGTACGCAATAGTGTTTTTTGTAACAGTTATTCATCCATTGAAGTGTACTGAAATAAATGTGAAATTTGAGGTCAAATTGTATACGATAGTACTGACTTTATTTATTGAAATTTTGCACACAAGACACACCCAAACGCACACACACACGCGCGCCCCCATATATATATGTATACACGTTTATTATAATCTATAATGTTTTTATCTGGGATATCGTATAACCTAGTATAATTTTATTTTTAATAAGTCACTATGAGGTTTTCAAGATTAATAACATTTTTTCTTTTATTGTATATATTTAAATTTTAGTTACGTTCTTATCTAATAATTTTACATACATCATTTTTAAGCTGTCTCTAGTACAAGATTAAATCAAAGCATTCCATATACATGCATGCAGCATATTATGTCCAGAAAAAGTGACCATCTTAGTACATGACTTCTCTGATTAATATTTTGACGTAAATGTCAAAGTGACAAGCTATAAATCGGGGCGAAGGCATCTCTTATACATTCAAGAACTCCATTTCTCTTAATAAAGTAAATGAATTTAGATTTTAATAAACATAATGCACATCTCAACGAGCTAAAAATATACGAGCGACTTTTACAGCTTGTAGAATAAATCTGGTTGCTTAATGAAATTATAATATATATATATATATATATATATATATATATATAATTGTTTAATTTATATTTAATTATTCTCAGCAAAATAAATATATACATAAAATTATTAACAATCTATTTATTTTTATCAATGGATTAGAATTCTTACAAGTTTGTAAAAATGTAGGATTATAAATTCTTAGATTTCGCATAATTTTTTAAAACAAGAAATTTTCATGGAGTTTTTTTTTACTCCAATTCTTTCCATTTTACTTCCAGTTATATTTAGTAGTACTATAAATTCCAAATATGTAATTTTAATCGACATCATAATTAAAAACAAATAATACAACTGCTGCATATCGTCAGCTTTTATAAATAATTTGATACAGTTGAATTAAATTGCTATACATTTCCTGTAAAAAATCCCTTTATCGGCATAAATATGGAAATTAATTAGTAATTGTTTGGATCGCGGGCGAATTGCAAAAGAAATTACATACCAAATTTCGTTTATATTTTATTCACATTGTTTTGAAACTTTGATTACATAACGTTCATATTTTGCGTTGTTTGAAGCAACATGCGCCACAAAAGCGGTAATTTTGCGTTTCATCGGTATATTCATCATTTTTTTTTTTATATTTTTTTTGTTTAGTTTGAATTACAAATATTTTCATGTCGTGAGTCACTGTTAAAAATATTAATAATGGAATTTTTTTTAATGTTAACATATATAGTTTAATGCGATGAGAAATTAATAAGCTATAATTTTAAAGATTATTTTCTTTTACATCGTTATAACAAGTTATAAATACATTTTATAAATTGCGAACGTGCAAGAAACGTCACCACGTTATGTTAAGTTTGTAACACCTCGAATGCACAACGTACTACTTACTTATCGAGTAAGCATCTACTTAATAATGCGGAGCAAAAATTATATTAATTATCTAAGGCTGTATCGTTAACACGAAAATTAGCAATTTAAGGCTATCTCATCCGAGATTAAGACAAATGAAGGTTAATAACTGGGGATTGCATAAATTTATGCTTAAAGCAGAAAGTGAAACGACTTCATATTTATTCGCTGCTATTTTCCCTCGCCATTATCCGTGTTTTCTTTAAGCTCTTCGATGTAAGATATTTAACTTACAATTAGCCTACTTCAGTGCTATTATATTGCGTGTTAATTTTACAAGAAAAATATGATCGGATATATCGTCAAGATTTACTGTCGCTTACTAAAAAAAATATATAGAACAGTTGGCAAACTTTTTAAAGAAACAATGTTGCCGTGGAATATCACGAACGCGGCTCCGGTGAAGGACGAGGATTAAACATCGAAATACCATAAATAATTCATTATTAATATAAGGGCAAATACACAGAATTTTTATTTTTATTTTCTGTTATCTAGTAATACATGAAAATAGAACCATTTATTGCTTAAATAATTTTAATGTTTGTTAGGATTGTGTTTCTATTACTTAAAAATAATATATATATATATTATATTTCTGAAGAGTGGAAAAATTAGTCAAATAAATATAAATAATAACAGTATCAATATTATGCGCGTATATCTACCAAAGATAAAAAGATTCATAGATTGGAAAAAGTGTAACTCATTTTTACAAAATTAAAGATTGAATTTCATTTGCGCCTTATACAACTTATGCCATATTGTAAATTGTCAACTTTAATTGGCGGAAGCAATACGAATAGAAATGCGAATAAATTGAGCTAACATTCATAAACATATATATGTGCAGCTTTCACAAACAATACTATGTGGTATTAAACGTTTATATCCGAAACGCCATTGACAACCATTATCACACTAACTGCAGCACAAAAAAAAAACACAAAATTTGTGATTATTTCTAAACACTGACGTTACTTTATTGAAAAATGAATATGGCATTAAATTCTCAAATGAAATGAAAAAATGCCGCTTGATTTATAAAAATGTAGAAAATAACATTGAGTCGGTCTTGTACCAAAACCAAAAAGCTCGGGAAGGTCTTACATAAATAAGACTGTTTTTTGCAAACGTATTTTCAAAATCAGTAAATTTTTCTATTTTTTTCTTCACCGTATTAAATGTGACATTATTGAATATGTCAGTTTTATTTGTGATTCATGATCAGCGACCTCAATTTCCTCCAGGTACTGAGTTGTATTCAAACCTAATGCATAAAAATTTTTTTTTAGTCAAAAAATTAAAGATTCCGTGGATTTGCCGATAATTTATTAATCGCCGTAAATTATTGTATACATATATGTACACTGAGAAAATGTTGGATCTTATGAAATTGTTGAGCATTTATACCAGGATATTTATTTTAATACTGAAGGAAAACAAAATACGTGTTTTAAAAATTTCTAATATTTCTAAAACGCTTTTTTTAAATCGGTTCGCTTTACCTGATGCATGTACGTAAAGTTTATTGCAACTTATTGATTGCAGTATGATTTATTGACTATTTCTGCAGTGACATAGTATTTAATATAATAGCAAATATTTTATAAATGAAATAAAACAACAAATCCCACGTGTATACATTTTTCTACTTGACGGATCGCTGATTGGAAATCAGTAACTAAAAATAAAAAAAAAAAAAAAATAATATAAAATAAAAAATGCAATTTCATTGAAAATAATGTAATGCAAGAATTGCTGTGAATTATAAAATATTCCGTTAAAAGCGTATATAAGTTGCAATTTAATTTCACATGTAAGATTTTATTAAATGGATTATCAATCAAAAGAATTAAAACAATATGCTAAAAATAATTGTCGTTTTAAATATTAACGGATATGACGTCTCACCAAAATGTTCGACATTATAATGACAAATTTAAAATTTACAAATATATTAATATTATTTCTATATCAATATGTTATATTAAAAAGTTTTTAGGGTATCTGACTGTAAAAATATAAGAATGTTTAAAATTCCAAATTGCCAATCAAAACTGATGAATAAAAATTCAGTCGATTTTAAATATACATGAAGGTAGAAAAAACATTTTCTTTGTAGCATTGTGAAGGGGATTATTGCATCAATTTTTGAAAGTCTATTTTGCATTTCGAGTGCTCGAAGTTATATTTTTAATTAGAAAGCACAAAATTGCCATTAAATAATAATCAATAAAAGCAATTCACTTTTCATTGGAAATGTTAATAAATAAAATTTTAAATTTCAACCGCCATTAATACAACTACATTTTACTCTTGATTACAAAATGAAATTCTCATATTTAGCACCTTCAAATGCCGCAGAACTTATCCCCTAGTAATAAATAGCGAAACTACCTTATTTTTATGAATCACCGTATTTCTATTTTTTTTTTTTTTTTTTTGAGGAGTTATCAAATGGTTGACTTCTAATATCAAATTGTACGACCTCGCGAAATCTCATCAAGTCTTGATTTTTATCTTTTTTCGTTTCACCGAACTTTTGCGAATATCAGAAACAAAATAGGAAAAACTTTTTTAAAATTGTAAATTACATCAAATGCCTGCATATTATGTTGGTATAGCATTCTGCAGTTTAAATACTGAAAGGAAGGTAGTAATAATTAACTGGGCTATCTACAAGAGGACAAGTGAAAACATCCATCTGTAGTCAGACACAATTTAGTCAGCTAAGAAATGCAGTATTTGACGGCCGTTAATCTTCTTATTATTTATATGAAAATAATTCCAAAGTGTATACATTTCGTAAAAAATGCATCTTGTCACCACTATGGTGCCATATTTTGAAACCTCACACGTGTAATTTACATAATAGAATATTTTTGTAAAAAGTAACGTTCTAAGGCGCCATTGAATTATTTAGCTCGTGATTTAAATTCAAATCGAAAATTTCGCGATAAACATGGAAACAGCCCGGTGCGAGGTAGATTTTCGCGAATTCTTAGGAACGCGCATCGTCGCGGTGCGAGCGAGTTTGAGAAAGTGACGTGAAACTTTATCGAATCAAAGCCGACTTGCACGCAGTATGGCGTCGTGCGGCATGAAAGTGCCGTGGTCCTCTTTGCCGCATTGCAAGCAAAACAGCATTGTTGGGAAATAATCTCGTTATTTTCCGGATCGTTCAATCTTCCCGACGCAGAACGCAGCGCGGTGCACCGTGACATTAGCCCCCTCGCCCCCCGTTCCGCCGTTCCCTATTTTCCCACTGCGGAGTTCCGCCGTTGTTTCTTGCCGCGTCTCGTTTCTGCCTATACATATATCACGTTGATTTTTATTTTCCCCGATCCTCTTTGTCGTTCTTATTTTCCAGCCTTTCTTTTCCGCGACTCTTTCCTTTCGTTTTAGGGAAACGAGTGAAAAGAAAACCTAGACGTAAAACACACGGGAGTTCAAACGGAAGGTATACGCGCAAACGTATAAGGATATTACGTTGAAATGGTTATACTCAAAAGAATTGTGAATTCTATTTTTTTTTTAATTATTGTTATACGCTTCTTGTTTATATTGTATTAACATTTTTCCAAATTTGTTAAAATTATTAATACCAATATGTCCAGAAATCGATTAGGCATCAGCAGCAATTTTCATTGGCACATTGAGAACGAAGTAGATGCTACATTTTCTGTGATAAAGCAATATTTCTGTTTATCAGTGGACCACTGAACAAAAATTTTCAATGATAAACAAAAAAGGCATGAGAAGAAATGTTAAAATAAGGGACGAAGTCGTCATATTGCTTCACCCGAAGAATTAAAATAAGGGTGGAGGATGTCCTACTATACATTTTATAAAAAATGTGTAGTAAATATAGTAACAAATTTAGCGATATTTTACTAAAAGCTAAGACTTGCGATATTCTTGATATTATTTAAAACAATAGAAAAATGAAACAATAGAAAATTTCTTGTTTTTTTTTTTTAATAAAGTCAATTTATTCAAAATACTAATAATTCACTCAATTTTTTAATACATATAATATGATAGTCCAAAGTAAGATTCGTCTGTATTAAGCCGGTGTCATTAATAACGAAAAGACATATATACCGAGATGAAAGGGCGAATTAATGTATCACCTCATTATTTATCTAACATGCGAAAAAGTGTAAAACTGTACAACTATATGAAATTGATGAATCGTAAGCAAATGAATTACATTAAATGAACAAGAATAATACAAAACTTTATAGTTGGCGAACTTAATTTAAAATTCTACATTTCAAACGTACAACTTATTTAAATGATGTACAAACATTTTGTAATACAGACGATAGTTACGTTCATTCTTGAATATATATATATATATATATATAGTTTATAAAATGGAAATACAATGCCGTTGGATACATTTATCCTTCGTTTTCCCTGCGACTATTTCTCGCTTGTTGATTTAGCGTTTTACCATTTTACATCTTGCCGCTACTCCCTTTCTTCTGTCTCGTGCTCACGGCCGGCGCATTCTAATTTATTTCTATTTATCACGACACTTTTATTCCAGTTCGTATTTGGCATTTAATTCCCGTTAGTATACTATTGCATTTACTTTTAATTTATCTGCGTTATTGTCTTTACATTCTTCTTGTGCAGCTTGCCCATTCCGCCCCTTCTAGCCGCCCGACGAAGCACATCCAGCCGATACTTTCTCATTTCTAGCCTTTATTATTTTGTCCACGGCTTTAAACTTGATTAAAGCCGCAAACAACTTTGTAACTCAGCTGCTACCGGTAAAGCCACTTAGCCCCGTCAATCCATTTCCTTGAGAAAAACTCGCCTCCCTCATCTCCTTCCCTGTTCTCTTGATCCGCTACTGGAACTCCGTCACCCAGTCTGCTACTCCGACTTGGCCGGGTTGTTGTTTTGTTATTCTTGTTATTTTGGTTAACGTGTCGAATCTGCAGTGAAGTCGAAGCGGATGCTCGAGGAGAAACTTTCAGACTGATTTTTCGGGCAAGATTGCCACTCGTCTGCCAATTTCTTCGATGGAAGGGATGAATTGTCTCTTAAATTCAGGGATAGTCCTTAATTGTCCTCTCCCTTCGGAAGTATCTCGGATAATCAGCCATCGTATTCTCGAGAGCAATTAGAATGAAAGCGGACGTCGAGGGTCTGCTCGTATCCGGTGAACTTAAACCTCTTCTCTTATGAAGGTTTCAATTTGATATCACTTATTATCGAAAAAGTTGTCGAGACATTTCATATGCGATTTAACCATAATAGAAAATGATTGTTCTGCTTTTTCCCTATTCGAAAAATATTTGAAAAACAACAACGCATTCTTGCGCTCCCTTATAGTGCTCTATTCTTTTTATGTACTTGAATTTTTTTCTTTAAAATAAAAAAAAATTGTTTTAAATTAAATTAGGAGAATTTTATCTGTAATAAGTGAAACGTACCATTAAACTTATTTTGTAAAATTCAATGATCATTATACGCAAAACAAATGTCATCCATCACAACATCTCAAATAGTATAAACAATTTCATAATCGATTAAATCGTTTAGTGGAAAGTTAAGAAGATGATAGAAAATAACAATAATAGTATATATACATATTAGAATTGTAATAATATAAGAATACACAGGGAGTGCATGCGGTGTCTTGAATTCTCAACGTGGGCAAATCACCAACTACATTCCGATATTTGACCTCTTTTTCCTCCTTCTTGACAGCGATGTTCTGCTTCACAGGCACCGAGAATTCGATAACGAATATCTTGTAGTCAAAGAGGACGGTATCGGGTTTCCTAGCTGTTATGCGTCTGGTGGTTTCAAAAGTGAAATTCCAGTACATCTGGTATTCCACGTCCCCAACCGCAGACTCGATAGCCTTTGCATCGTATGGATTAAAACAGGTGTTTGTCGATCCGAAGGCATAATAGACATTTGTAATGTTGCATTACGAACACTGGTAAGTTGTGCATAGATTGTGATAAAGTTTGTTATTTTTGTAGATCTTGTCATTAACAAAATTTGTCATTATGGTCACATTAAATATTGTTATAGGCACGTATGAATAATAAATACAAATATAGTGCTCATGAGAATGATAAAAAACTTTGTTTTTTTTTTAATGAATGATTCGTTCGAGATTGTATCCAATATAAAAATTTCAGAGCAAATGACCTTGAAAAATTATATTTTTGTCAACTATCGAATTTTTATGAATTTTTTAAGGTCGCTGATTGGCCATATTGGATCTTCATCGATCTTATTTTTTATCGCATTGATGTTTCAATCGGCGACCATATTAAAATCACCATGATGATTTTAAACATATTATATTGGTCAAATATTAATCGTCAATTATAGTTACATACGTTCACAAATATAAACCTAGAATCATCTGAAGTCTTGAGTAAGATCATCTATGATCTACAGTATGTAAACATAATGCGATATGTAATAATTATATAAACTATATGATCGATGAAAATGAGAAAAAATTATTTCTGATAAGTATACAAGAAAAAAAGCATTTGACGCGATTCGATCCGAATTTTCACAAGTGAAACTTATCCGATCAATATTTGTGATATATGTGAAAGTGAAATTCTGTTATTGTAAAAGCGGAAAAGTAACGTATGCATAAAAAGGTGAAAACACGTTCACTCGAAAAAATATCCACAGTTGGATCTTTTAAAAATGAAAGTTAGTTTAAATATTGATAATACTTTGACCACTGCTGTTAACCGCACGTTCAATCTATATTTTATGTAGTGCAGAATATTCACTTATAAAGCATGAATGGTCTGAATGGGATAGTAGCACTTTCCTTTCTACCTGGCTGAAGTATTAAGGTCTATTACGAGCTCGGAAGTATGAATATTCAAAACAAAAATGTATCCGTAAAGATAACTATTACAGTACCTTCGGTGTACTAGTGATACTTACTTATAAAAGAATAATAAAAAGTTGATCATAAGATGTATAAGATGTTTTGTAATAACTTTAAGGTGTCATATTCTCAGTTATTCAGAGACAGCATGAAATTCATTTTGGAAGTCATATATAATGCGTTTCAAAAACCTATACATATATATATATATATATATTATTTTACTATATAAATATTTTAGAAACAATTAATTTAGTTTTTTTCTTACAATTAATGAAACATATTACGTAGGAAAATGAACGCAACGTAAAGTCATGTAGTAAATATGAGAGGTGACTTCATTAACTGACAACTATATCAAAACTCCAGAATTTTATTAAAAAATATACGAAAAATATCGTACCTGTATGAATTGATAAAGAAAATGCTCTAAATGTACAAAATTGATCAAAGTACAAAAAATAACCCAATGTCGGAAAAACTCGCAAAAAATAAAAAAATATCGCTAGATAGTTGCCAAAAATGTATGAACATGTCAACAATAACTGACGGAAGTCGTAAAACTTCCTGGAAATTCATACACATTGAAAGAAAGACGATAAATAATAATAAAAACGAATAATAGAAAAGAATAATAAATAAAAGAATATAAGAGACGAAAATGTACAGATATCCTATAACCCATGCAATATTTAAAACACAGAATATAACATATTTTTATTGTTTTCTATCCAATAATTACAATCTTAAAACTAACCATAATATATTTGTTGCATCATTTTTATTTATTTACTGTGTTTGCTGGGTAGTGCTCGGTCCCAATTAAATTAAATTAAAGGTCACATTTCGAACTTGAAGGAAACAGAAAAGGCTTTGTGCAAATCGGCCTAAATATACAATATACGTACATACATCGTACAGAATGCATGTAGCTATTGTTTACGTACCTGCCAATTACCGAAAACCTGGCTTGAGACTTGTGACAGCGACGATTTCAATTCTCGCGCTCTCGCCACACCTATCCCCGTATTCGTTTACTCGCCTTTACCCCAGGGCATAGCGTTCAACAGGCCTGGCTGTAGGCCAATTTACCGCCTTTTCTTTTCTATCTCCTCCGAGACTTAGGGGTCATTTAGGGTGATATCGGTACCTTAATATCGGAAACTATTTTGTGAAATGTATTTTTGATTAGTCAAGGAAGAAAGAAAAATTGTGCAACTTCCTCCTTTTACATTTTGTTTTTCATCCGCAATGCTATTAGTAATGTGCGGGTCGGAAAATGTTATTTGATTCTCTTTTGTTTAAATCAGTCATATTATTCGAAGTAATTTCGTAACAACTTATAATAGAACCTAATGCCTTAACACGATCATTGTTAGAGACTTTTTTTTATAATGGATGAGTGTACGAAATGAATTCTGTCTAATTACGTGGATGTTAAATATGAAAAAAATGGCGTACTATACAAGAACATATTGTGAGGGACACGGACCTATTTCAATGATTATGACACGTCTAATACTATTTAACGAAGCTACAAATTGCAATAGATAAATTTTCATTTTCATCAAATTCGCTTCTTCATAAATATCTAGAAGCAAACTCCAACTCCCTGTACTTTCTTGCGATGAAATGAAATTTCCATACGCTCTGTACCACACAATATACAGAATGTCCGAAAAGCATGGAAACGGTAGAATATTTCCAAAACCATCGATATTAAAAATAAAAACGCTGAAACACGCGAAACGATTTTTTCCAAAAATCTATCTTTTTTGAGGTGTTGCAACCTCCCACCCCTAAGGGGGCACGTGATGGAGGGCTCATTTGAAAGGTTTTTTCGAGATGAATCCAAAACACTGATCATCTTTCACGGAAATATTTGCAAGCAAAATGATTTTCGGCAAGTACAAATGTTGCAATCCAACAACGAGGGATTATAGCGTATTTCGTTTCAGCATTGGCTGATATAATATTGATACAAATCATCAGTAATATCGATGAAAATGATGTGTCTTATTGAAGAAGAGCGAATAATATGACTCGCTATCTATGACTTGTATTTTGTATCCGTCTCGAAAAGACCTTTCAAATGAGCCCCCACTCGACCTATGTTGCCATTTAAGATTTTAAGATTTTACCATTTTTGATCTGGTGCATAATTTTAACTGAACGGCGTTAAAGGGAGGGGGCTCAATAATTTCCTTGTAGGAAGAATACATTTAAGGCATCAGATTAGGATGAAACTCGGCACTTGAAGGTGTTTTAGGTCGCTGCTGATTACAAGGAAAAATGTACATATTCAAAATGGCGAATATTATGAACAATAATGCTGAAATTCACTTG
Organism: Trichopria nigra; assembly: GCA_030522945.1. Lineage (NCBI taxonomy): Eukaryota > Metazoa > Arthropoda > Insecta > Hymenoptera > Diapriidae > Trichopria > Trichopria nigra. The sequence goes on along the minus strand of JAPYZR010000124.1, from coordinate 35,615 downwards.
ATCTGGATGAAACTGTTTGTACGCTGTGGGACATCATAGAAAATTTATTTGCAAATAACAGCCCCATTTATATAAGACCTTTCCGAGCTTTTAATTTTGATATAAGACCGACACAAAAATATTTTTTAAATTTGTATAAATTAGATCAAAGGATATTTTTCCATCTTTTTGTGGAATATAGTGATGCCGTGATACTTATTCAATAAAGTGTGATAAGTGATTATGATCACAAATAAAAATAATTACAAATATTTGTGTTCTTTATCAATATATATATATATATATATATATGTGTGTGTGTGTGTGTGAATGGAAGCTCAATTTATTTGTTTTTCTATTTCTTAATACATTCGTCATTTAAAATTTACAATTTATAATATGACATAAATTTTATAAAGATCAAATGAAATTAATATTATCTTATTTTGTTAAAATGAGTTACACTTTTTCAAACCTTTGTACCTTTATATCTTAGGTAAGCACACATATAACATCCATAATGTTATTTTATATATTTGTTTGCACTTTTCTCAAAGTTGCGACACGTACTGATAAGCGTTGTCGAAAATCCATTGAAAATATATGTTATAAATAAATATAATAATATAAATTGATATAACTAAGTAAAGCAATCGCATATATTGACAATTCATATAATTCACGAACATTTAATTTCGCAAGAATAGACGCATAAACTAACAAAAGTTAGATAAACTTCGCGCGGGAACGAAAGCGAAGAACGTTTGACACGAGCTGGTAAAACTCACAATCAAGAGACAAATAAATAAAAGTTGATAAAACCCGATAAAAGTTGACCGACACGGATTCAAAATTTGTCATAAAAGAGAAAAGCTTTTAAAGCAAATACAAACTACCACAAGTTTATGAGATCACTGAAGTCGACACACATTGACTAGAAAATATAAAAGGAACTTGGAAAACTATTAAAATAAATAAAACAATTTTGAAGAATTGGACAAAATTGACGAAACATCGAGGGACGAGTACAAACAAACAATCTTCTTTGCTTTGATAACAGTGCAGGTGCAGTACACCGATTTAAAAAATAACGCTCCTGTCATCCCATATAACTTTGAAATTACAAACGTAGATTCTCGAAATCATTCCCGTATAGATCAACAATTATTGAAGTCAGCTCATTTCGGATTCAGAGAACCTACCAATTGCAATGAAGCGAATCGCAGTGTGTATATGAAATGCTGACAAGCGAGATAGATAGAATGAAAATTATTGTAATGAACGTTGGAAATTCTAAGAAACTTATACAGCAAAGCAGTCGCAAAGTAGAATAAACTTGAAAACTTGTATCATTTTGTAACAGATTTACTAAGTAAAGCAAAGATTATAAACTTGATATTAAACATACATTATGTATAATTGTATATATTTCATCATAATAAACGATTATCATTATAACCCCTAGAAATATTACTGAATAAACGTTTTAAATCTTTGGCTCAAAATCTGACGGCGAAATTTAATCGACATACATGCTAAAAATAGAATAAAAATAGAATTAACATATTATTTTACTGTAAATTTGATTTGAATACACAAAATTCATCAAAATTTTGTAGGATGTTTCATTTAGAACTTAGCTATGAGACGTCATTAAAATGAATTCATATCAAAATTTAGCTCGAGGCAAGATTAATCCCATTAATGTTATAAAGAAAATGAAGTAAATTTTAATCTTATTTCATGACACCTGCGAGAACTTTTACGAAACGTTTCTGCTTTATTCTCCTATTCAATCTTTTAATTTTAATTCTGCCATCATTCCAATGTAGAATGGAAAACATTCGTGCTTTATTGATAGTACTCAAACAGCAGATGTACAAAATGAACGAAAAAAAAAAGAGGACAGAGCGAAAGAGAGAGTGAGTAAGTCGGGTGGGGTTGGGCTGTAAAACGGAAACCACACAGCTTCTACTGAAGCTCGCAAATCGTCGTACCCAGTATATGGTATCCAACCTCTAGAGTGTTTGTGCGACTCGATCGCTACTGGAGATTCCACAGCTTCATATATTTTCCCGTACGTGTGCTGCACTCGTTAATTTGAAATAAAATACCGAATGGAATATTTCGTCCCACTGCCGTCTCCAAACTTTTATCGTGAAAATGCAACTCTAAAATATTGCGAAATGGCAAAGTTAAAAAAATGTAAATCTATATATAGTAGTTCAATCCCGGATATATTTTAATTGAAATTTTTTTTTTTAATTTAAAGTTATCATAATTTTTACCAAAAACAATATATAGACTATGTAGGCTTTTTAAAAATATTATTTATCATAATTGCTTGTTTACTATAACCATATCTCGAAACCTGTCATTAGTCATTGATGTTTTCGAATATTTAACCACATCGTCAAACAAAAACAAAACTAGAAAATCTAAAATCTCTTGGATATTTATTGTATATCGGTGTGTAATTTCCTTAAATTATTTTGTTTGTACGTCAAAGTATTAATTTGTAAGACGGAAATCTCCTGCTATAAAATGCCGGCATTATCATTAATGTATTTTGTTCTGCATTACAATTCAAGAAATGAGCACGTTCATGCATGAAAAAAAAGTCAAGAGCACCTCATCGTCGAATCTACACGATGCAAACATTCAAGGATTTAAGGAGATTAACATTTTTTCAAAAGCTTTTGCGCAGTCCGAATTATGCTACGTAATGCTCCATAATGCATCTCCGCCGTTCGCTTTTCAACCTGCCAGTAGCTCAAGAACGGTTTTGAGCCGACTAAACAGTTAATGCGGTACACTCCCATAAGCCAAGAGGACGAGGTCTTCTACCAGCCGGTTCTTTTCAAATCCTATAACGTACTAGTCACGTCTTGGTTTATGAATGTGGCAAAAAAATCAAGCAAAAGGCGACCCCTGCACGATATTACAGTTTTGCAAAATCAAAGAAGAATTTTAAGGCGTCTGGGGAAATGGTCATGAATGGAAAAATGCATGAAGCCGATCTGGGCCAAGAAATCTGTCGAACGAATATTGGGAGCGAAAATTAAAAAAAAAAACTAATATTTATAAATGGATAAGATTTATATGGCATAAATGAAATGATTTTTAGTAAAAATGTCGACGTAACGAATCCGCATGATTTTTTCATCCAATTGAGAATTCATATATCTTAAAGAGCAAATGTGAAGAGAAAATGTAAAGATACTATACATTTTAAAAAACCATATAATATAAGAATAATGGTAAAAAGTTGAAAAAGTGCTAAAAAAAAGCAAGAAATTATTAGTAATATATTATTAGCAAGAAGTGCTTATTAGTAAAATTGAAAATGATTTCGACTTGATAACTGGTAACAAATTTTCTACTCCATATTTCTCCTTGACCTTTTCTTAGTTAATTTACCACTGTCTTTGTCGTTATTTGCAACAATGATTTCTTTATCAATAACTTTTTTCAGCTTGGCAATCTTCTCTTCAGCATCATCATATGGCTCTATCGTCTTTGTTTGCTAATTACATAAACAAACTTGCAAAGTAAGCCATGTTGAAATAGGTTGTGTTATAGGATGTGTGCTATCGATATAAGCCATCTCGCGTGGATGCGCCCAAGCGGCGAAAAATTTATGCAAAACTGGATTAAAACTAAAATATATAATCCTTAAATTAAATTTCATTACAAAACCGCATGATGAACGCGTCATTACGCTTGCGTTAAACTTTACCGTCTATGACAGACTATGATGCGCATTACCGATTGTGGTTCGCGAGTTACATAAACATAAACGCTGCATAATAGGATCATATAATGAAGAAAGCAATGCCGAAAACGACATTATAATGTGCAAATGAGAGTTTGGCTAGATTGATGAAGACAGAGAACGGAAAACAGAAAGAGAAACGATAGGTGATATATAGAGTATCGTGGAACGAATCTACCTATGCGCGTGTATATGTATAAGGGACTCGCTGCATTAAGGTCTTCCTTTCTCCGACCTTGTCTCCTCTCTCGCTCCAGCTACCTTTTGAGCTTTCAGACGACGCCTTTCATCTTCTGGCCCCAAAAAATTACGAGCTTTCTACATTTCAATGCACCTGCTCTCTATCTCTGTCTAACCCTTTTTTTTTTAATCGCAAGTAAAACTGTCCCCTTTTTATCTCAGTTTTATGTGCGCTTTGGAATATTGCGTAGAGCTTTTAATACGATACAACGTATCTTTATGTTGAATTTCATGATGAATTCAATTTCGCATTAACTATAATACAAACATGTTGAAATAAACTTCTGCTCAAACAAAAAATTTGTCAATAACATTCCTTCAGACATAGATGACAATGAAAATGGGTTTGAAAAGGCAATTGGTCACATTTTATACAAATGTTAAGAAAACATTGAGTTCAACTATCGAAAAGAAAGAAAAATCCCGTGAAACCTATTCGTTAAAATCTGCAGTGTATACGTTCGATTTCAGATGTCTTTTATAAAGGTGAAAAATAAAAGCTCAGGAACGAAGATTTCGGAAAATACAATAAAGTATTATATCCTTTGAGATAATACCGGGAAAACATTTAAAATGTATAAAGAAATTCTACGATATTTAGAAGAATTGAAAAAGGGTAATTGAAGAATGCAACTGAAAATATAAAAATTTATATTATTTGAATGTGAATTAAAAGTATATTGTGATCAAAAATAAATAAATACATGTATATCAAAATTGGCAAGAATTCACACGAAAATTGATAAAATTCTGTAGTGATAAACTGTGGTAAAAACGAAAATGATATTGACAAATGCGTTGACGAATAATTTTAAAATGACTGATCTTATAAGATGCAAAATGGCTAACCCCAGTTAATATAGAAGAGGTTTGAAATAGGATGAACGAAGCTCTGAAAATGAGACAATAATTGATGTTTGTGAACACTATGAAAAATTGTCTTTCTACTTCAAGTTGATAAAGAGAGATCATTTGCGGGAAATTTGACAAGGTCGAGAAAAGGTATACATTTATAATCGAACTAAGGTGATAAAAACCACCGAACATTAACGGAGATATACATTTTGATTAAAAGCAAAGCTTTATTTTGTAGAAAGCAGATATTGTAAAAAATAAACGTCAAGGCAATGATTTATGCTGAAGCAGTTGAATATTTGTAATGAATAAATGTCTGTTCAAACAAAGCATTCGTCGATGATCTTCACATGTAAATATCCCGCAATAAAAATTCAGAAGGTTGAAATTGATAAAGTCAATAAATATTGATATTAATTACTTAAAAATATTGAAAGAGAAAAACAAAAATTATTATTTTAAAATAATCACAAAAAAAAAACGTTGAGAAAAATAGATATTCATCGAAAAAAGTCATTAATAATGACACGATTGTACAAAGTTGCCTTAAAAGAAAAAATTGTTATATCTTACAAAATTTGCAAATTCATCAACATAAATTGGGCAATTATGAAATGAAATTTTGACCGAACGTGATGAAAGCTGAAATGGAAAAGATAGATAGAAGCCCAATTTCACCACTGCCTCATGAAGCCAACAAAAATTACACCAGTTAATTAAAACTAATTAAAATGAACAAGAATAATCTCAAATTGACAGTAATAAAAAAAGTTGATTAATATGTCAACATATTCTATCGAGACAAGCAAAGCTGAAAAACTATTACGAAATAAATTTTAACGCAAGAACAATTGATTAATGATATTGAATTACGAAAAAATTGTAAGAAAAGAATAAAAAATTCGAAAAATCCACAGGAATAATGGTTGAAATTAACGCTTGTAGTAAACATATACAAAATTAATAATTGATAAATAATACAAATATAAAAATAAGTTAACAGAGCCTGATAAATTAGGAAAATATAAATTAACAAAACTAACAAAATTTCAATATAACAATTTTTTAATGGAAAATAATATAACAAAATTGATTAGTGCTAAAATTAAATGAAAGGATTGTCGAGAGTTTTGTTATATAAAATACAAATTTTATTGTATTGCTATAATGATACAATAACATGATGTAATAATATAAGTATAAAAAAATAATAATGTAATAATATAAAAAAACAATTTATATCACAAAAAATTAGTATAATATTTTATGACAAAAGTTGAGACAAATAATAAAAAAAACAATTGGATAAATTATATAGTATAGAATAACTAATTTTACAAAAGAAAGCAATGAAAAAATAAACAAACAAAAAAATAAAATAAAATAAAACAATTTGATAAAACGACAAATAATAAACATAATAGGACTTTAAATTTAAAAAGTTTCACAAATAATATTGGAATTTCTTTCCGTAGCCAATTCTACACCATTAATACGACACAGAGAACGACGTGAGCATTTAAGTGGTTTCATTCGGAAATGGTCACACTTCAACGATACGACATAATGTATATCACAATACAAAGTTTTACACGACGATAAACGTACTGATTAGAATTAAGCGAGCGACAAGTCCTTTATAATGATATCTATCTTTTATGCAAAAGTAACAAATTTTTTTTCAACAGGATTTTTTAAACTACTCTTTTAATTCGTTCATACACGGGGCATATCGTACATTTAATAAAGTTCTTCGTATTTGATAAATAATTTCAAATATAATTTTATCGACATTCAATTTCGAAATAACAATTACCCAGAATCCACGTACATTATAATTATTAGTATTCTGCGGTAAAAAAGGCAAGTAAAAAGAATAATATATTAATAATACATTTCGAAATTCTAATAAAAATGAAAGTAAGACTTGGCAATTTGAAAAAATAAATGAAATTTGATGATATATTACAATAGTTCTGAATTACTACATAATTTTAAAAAAGCTCGAGAAATCAATGATATATAGTTTAAAGCAGCGGTTAATGCACGGAGAAATTCTTGTTGGCTTTGATCATTTTTATAATTATCGAGTATTCGTGTAATGAGAATAAGGTATATTAAAAGGGAATAACAAATTTTTTACGATATAACCGAGATTCATAATCTGTCGATATTTTACTCATTTAATCGTTTATTAATTCTTTAGTATTAATTATAATTTTAGAAAATAATTATAAATTATTCAAAATGCAATACTGATATACTTTTCAAGCCGGTGGATCAATTTTTAATTCATTAGCCTTACCGATTTTAATCGATGATGACTTGAAATCTAAATCTTTGAATTTTCTGTGAAGGAAATAAAGTCAATGTTATATGTAAATAATTGTAATGATTTACTGTTTAAAAAATGACATTCACTCTACAAAGTGTGGCCGAATTTTGCTCCAAGAATTTTACCGAGTACATAAGAAGGCATACGCAGTCATCGTTTATAAAAAATCGAGTTTTTCCTCATTATATTTATTATTATTGTATGAATAAAAAGCAAGAAAGCGACTTATGGCGAGTTAGTAGATGACGAAATGATATTGAAACAAAATTTTCAAATCTTCGACAGCTGAGTAAAACGAACCAACATAAGTCGACAAAAACAAAAAAGGGTCAATGGAAAAAATGTTGACAAAATACAACAATATTAGTTGTTTTAAACGATGATCTTGACTGTGGCTTCCGATTTATATCGTGAGTTACCATGTGCTATATAACCGAATACTCAAATTGCCCAATCAGAAATGGAAAATGGACATGGCGTTCAATGCTCAATACATGTTAATATAATACGTGTCAACACAATATTTATTAAACACGTGCAGAATCAATTTAATATTATTCATAGATGACGACATAATGTAGAAATTATCAACACATACAAAGTATATATATTCACGTAATTGAAAGCAATGTTCTGGACAAGTTGTAAGATTGATCGTATCCTCGCATTGAATTATTATTATCGACAGTCGTCACCTAGGGCTCAAGTGTGCTGAAAAAAACATGCAGCCGCAGCGGCAGTAGAAAAGGATGAAAATAATTACAAGGCGTATATGCCACGGTGACCCTTATCATTGACGATAAATAACCTCGTGGCGTGCTCGCGAACTTACAACCAACGAGCACTCGCACTCGTTGATTAAGCGCGATTGTGGCTTGAAGTGGTGTCCCGGGCTCGCGTTAACAATGAGGTTTTACAATATATCGCGCCAAATTGCTTCAATCGCGACGATATCGTCCGAGAGCGCAAATTTTGCATTTGGATTTTCCGTCATCAAACATTTGCAGGCCTATACTGAAGGCATGGCAGAGCGGTATAGGGCGGAGCAGTGTATGCGTGCTAGACCCTGTTGGGAAAATCGGCTGAACGAGTGTGCTATGTTTGTCTACGAGAATTTGAACGAATCGCTTTCGCTGCAGGTGCTCGTCGAATAATGAGCGAATGGTCGCGGTCGTCGCGTGCAAAACCCCATACTGCACTGCGACTTGTGACCTCGCATAAAATGCTTTTTTGCGCGAATCGAGAGCTTTTTCTCACGTGCTTAGATCGTCGTGTTTGCTTGACCTCGTTCAGAAAATCTAACTATTCTCTATATATATTGTAACTAGTCATGAGTATTTCAATTGTGGGGTTGAAAAATTACTGGACATTTTCTCTGTCGTTAAATTTGTCCCACATACGAGAGTATAAACTGGCACTTTATTACTATTGAAATATCCGTACTCCTTGAATTCAGCAATCTTCGTACTGGAAATACTAGTAGTACTAATAAAACAAGTGGTTACACTGGTCATAACAACTATTGCAGAATTGCGATATTCATTTCATACAAATTCCCACTACTATAGCAGCTGATAGTAGAAGCAGCATCTCTAAATTGTGATAGTCCTATAGTGTGAATAGCTTTAAAACGTAACATATCCTGTGTATCTTCAAATGCCATATTTAGTCGGCGACTATAGTCTAATCAAAATTATAGTGTAATTAGTAATCCATAAAATTCATAATCAACATCCAGAAGTACCCTTGCAGATTTGACAATAAACACTTCGTAGGTTGAACTCCGTGACGCTATTAGCATAACCTGGTGGTACAGATCACTGCGTCATTGTCATCGCCGTTCGCAATTTTCATTCGGAGGCATTGAGTACAATAAACCGAGTTAAATTAAAATAAACCAAAAAGCACACCTGATTAAATCATTCTGTCATGATGATGTCGAGATAACTAAATGGAGTTTCCTTTTAGTTGCGTGTAACATGAAATGTTATGAAATGTGACGTCTAACGATTGTATTTTGAATTATAACGTGGCTGTGGGCTTAATACACTAATACTCACTACTACACCGCTATACTACGAAACTATAGGATTTATTGATGACTTATCAGATATTACATGAGAAACATATATAAAGTAATTTCTTCAATAATTAGTTATCATCATAATATTTAATTGTTTGCTAATGTGACAAAATGAAAAGTAGCTTTTTATTCTAACAAAACATTTAGTTGTTTTGATTAAATTAGAAGCAAACTGAATGTGTTGAGAAGATCAAATTTAAATTTTGTTATTGATGTGCATATTTATTTTCTCTTAGATTTGTTTTGATCTTGTTGGACTTAAATCAAATTTCAGTTCCTTGTTATTAAAATATAAATTAAGTATACAACAAATAAACGTAGATTATACACGTGCGATCGTCCAAATAACTTAGTGTATATTAGACAATTATTTCTTTCATTTAATTGTGGATTGCCTTCAACAGGGACTTAAATTTTTATTGAATAATGAAAAATAAATTAACAATTAACTCGAATTGTAAACTAATAATTTAATACATTGTCGAAAACGAATTCCGTACATCAGTAAATTACAAGTATCGAACTTATTTCAAATGAAACTGCATTTGGAACAAATGTCAATGTGAATATTTTTTTATGTAAAATAATAAAATTTTTATTTATCCTGAATATTTCCAATTCTGTCATAATTACGTCTATTTGAAGATTCTTCAGAGTATATAACCTCAGTTTTCAAATAACTGTCCAATTATGTAAACAAAGAATCAATCAACGTTGATTTTGTTTCTCCCTAATAATGAATAATTTTCAACAATAGTCTAACTCAAAATTTGCATTCAAAATTACCACCTATCCAAATCAATATTTTCCAATGGTATATTGCCAAAATGTATTATTCTTTACATTATATATATTGTGAAATATGATGATTGCATATATTACAATTAATTGAAGCAATCCGCGATAGCTGCTTTTCAATTTATTCTGCTAATAATTCAAAATCGACTGTACTCCCTGTGTTAGGAGAATCTCGATTATAATCGTCGAATAAAACTATTGTTACACACAAAATGTGGTAGTAAGAAACAAATTTGTACAACAGTACAAATAATGCATAGTTAATATTTAGCACTAATAAAAGAGGGAATCTATATCCGGGAAAATGGATTCAGATATAAATAAATCATATAAGGTTATATCTGGATCATATCCAGATATGTTCATATATAATTGAGATATAAAGATATATGACCATATATATACACATATACTTATTAGGTCTAAATCCATATATAATTATATATCGTTATATCTGGAACATATAAGATCCAGATATAATCATACATGATTCAGATATATAAATCTGATCCATTTTTACCGCGTAGTCCAGGAATATTATGAAAGTCAATAAAATAAAAAAATAACAGTTTTGTTTATTCCGAAAGTCAACATGACAGTCATTTGTAGGATATGTCTAATTATGTCTCTCATTCAAATATCTACAATGGCATTAAAATTTGTAAAATTTTCTTCGACTGGAGACAGTTCATCACTGCACAATACGAATTCGTATGCAAAAGTACTTAATATACGGTGTATTAACGCAATAGCTACTAATTTGTTTTTCTATTAATAAGATACACGCAATAGAATTAATGATTACGCACTCTATATACTAATTTAATATTCGAAACGGGCAAACCATTCTCCCAGCTTATTCTTCTTTTGAAATATTCACTTTTATTAAAGCCACGAATGTTCGCATTAATTCAATATTAAAATGGTTTCCAAGGACGGGCAAAGTGCAATACAAATTTATGAGACGAATCTATCGATTTGCAGACTGCTTCATATTTCATAAGTCCATTCATTCAAATGTATTTTCGGCGTTATCCTTTCATTCAAACGGCAATTTTTCGACGCAACCAAATTCGACAGATGACAGTAACGAATTCATGGCGCGTGTGGGAAAGACGTCGGAAATCAAGAGTTTATTAATGTCTTTTATACTAACTATCCCCATTATTCGTCAGCATAATAATGTTCGCGTAAGTCATTTAAAGAAGTTAACATTAATTGTAATATTCATTTTCACAAATTGTTTCCGTTTTAAGTCAATTTTAATGATTACCTGCTAATATTGTATGTCCTGAAACGATTTACATTTTCAAGTCTCATACGGGGAAATATGTTCCGAACGTTTCGGCGGGGTAGAGATTAAATAAATCAGTACTAATTAGGTTAGGTAATTCCGAGGAAATTTACGTGGTCTGCGTTCTCGATCTGCCGGGTATAGCAGAAATGTACGTATAATTTTTCCGTTAATTTTGGGTTTATCGAAATTGTCAGTTTTTCAAAATATTCGAAAACTAATCAAATTTCTAGTGTAAAAATTGTTCGATCAAAATATATTTTTAATCGCACTATACGGTAAACTTGACTATAAATACGATTAAAACTGAAAATTTAATAGAGTCCAAAAAGGATTTCTCGTCCCGAATCCTGTTTCATTTACTTTCCATATGAACCGCATATTTCGGAACGTATTGAGAAATGAAATAAATGTCTCAGTAACGCGGGAAAATATAATATCATGAAATTGCGAGGAAATGTGCGAAGAGGTGTATTGTCTTTTATATTTGCAGACAAAGACTTCAAAAGTTAGAAATGTCGAATTTTTATTTTTCTGATACCTTTCCTACTGTTGTCTTTTTTATTGACGATCTTTACGTCAAAAACAGCAATTTATTCTCAAAAGGTCGAAAATTTCTACATTTCATAATATTTTGCTATTTAAGTGCAATCGATAAAAATAAATATTGAGTAGACAATAAAACAATATTGTTTTATTAAAATTTCAATTTATCGTATCGGTGAATCTTATACTTGCGAATTTTTATTGCGAAATTTATCGTATCGGTGAATCTTATACTTGCGAATCGTTCCTCTATCGATTATCGTGAGCAAAATAATTAACCTCAATCTAGAAAATCGATCACTTGATCTGTGTTAGAATTTCACGTTAATCTTAGAATGTGGCGTAAGCTCGTTTCCTTGTCAGAATATGATCAGAATCAAATAAGAATCCCTCAATGGGGAAACGCGGGTATTTTCTCGCTTGTAATCTAATCCGTTAAAGTCTAATCAGGGTTATTGCGAACTTGCTGGTGTTATCGGATAATTTATAAGTCTGTTCCGAAATTAAATCATTTTTGTAACAGACTCTGTTGTTCGATAAGACTTGTTGATTTTATGATTTTTTAAAATTTTAATGATGCTAATATTCCTTAGAAATACTTTAACTATTTTGAGATGGTTTCATAATCTTTAATCACTTCGTTAATTACTTCGACCCTTACCGTAGGTTAGGATCGAAATATCGAATTTGTTTATAACATCGAAATTGTATCAAGAAAATAGATATCAAAACTGCACGTACCTATAATTTTACGGTGGCTCAACATAGATTAGTTTTTGGTAGATATCGATAATTAAGAGGATGGAAGGAAAGCTAAAAAAAAATTTTCACGGAAAATTTGACATATGCGTAGCTTTTTAAATTTATTAACAAATATATATTGATTTATGGCTTAAAATCCACAAAAAAAAATCCGACTGTAAAAGTTACCAGTTTCTATAAAGTGATCAATTAAAAGTGTAGATATATACCTTCGATTTTCAACAAAAGAAAAATCTAAACTTAATAAATCTTATATTTTTCGTTCACATTGAATTTAATCTCAAATTTCTTACTTAATAGGGGGGGGGGGCACTTATAGCTATATATATACAATACTTTTGTCCAGGATACGAGGGAGAAGTTTTCAAATTTCAATTTTTAATTTTCAATTTTCAAGTGATCTGTCCATATTGTTTAATCAATGTATATGATCACAAATTATTACAATTCTTTCAATTTGCAATATTGATGAAACTTTATAAAATAGACGAGCAACTATATTTGATTGTTAATGGCATGGAAGCGAGTATTTTTGCAAATCATTTTTACGTTTCAATAGCACTCTCGGGAAAACATTGATAAGTCTTCGCGTGCCCAACGCAGAATCAATAAACAAAGACTATGTACACCAAAGTAAAAATACAATATAGTATACATGGTATACTAAAAAAGGTGTAAAATATCATTACCTATAAAACGATGTTGTATGTGCAATGATCGAATTCCTCATTCCGCAGCACGTAGTCCATTTTACGACCATAAAAATTAACAACTGGAAAGTGAAACTGGAGATGATATTTCTTATCTATTTGAGTATAGTTTATTACATAATCAATCGATTGTGTGAAAACCGAAAACAATTATATTTAAGTTTCCTAGAAGAAATCGTTAATAATTACTAAATGCAAAACCATTGCTTTGTAAAGAAGTATTTCGTTGAAACCATAATGTAATTCAGATCTTGAAACTGAATTGTTAACATGTGTGTGTCTGTGTGTAACACAAACTAAATCCCAATTAATATAACCGAATGACATTAGAGATTTATTTAAATCACGTGTCATGACTCGAACTTAATCCTGGGTTAAAAATATATGATGAAACATGACAGAAAAACTAGTTTTCTATATGTTGATTTTGCCTCCATGTTTTGGGATTATTCTATACAATTGTATTTTCGTTATTAACATCGAATTCTAGTAAAACCTGCGTTATTTTATTAGTAAAATTGTAGATTTTAGCAGGTTCCTGAATTGTCTCTTCTGGAATAGATCTGCTAATACACCATGTAGTAAGTACTTATAGTAATAGTAAATTATGCTGTAATCGATTTAACAAACAAAACCTAGTGTAATGATTGTACTTCAAATTTAATATCTTTTCTCTGATATAGATAGAATTAACAGTGCCAATACTATTATGAATACACATCACAGCTCATCGAAATGTACATTATTTAGAAGACTTCAGTTTGATATTTTTACTCATCATTGAAAGTAAGGTTCGAGCAACAGGTCGATATTTCCAGTTACAGGTTAAAAGAAAGATAGAAAGAGAGGAAGAGAGAGAAATAAAATAATAATAATAGTATTCCGACAGTGTTAACTATCTATTATATTTCAATTGCGCGATAGATTTCTCATGTGCGGCCTTATTCAAAGGTATTATTGAGAATTATTCAATTCCAATAATAATGTCCTTATATGCTAATAGCGTGAATAGTGCTCAACACTAAGTCCAAATGTAATTATTGTACTAATGTACCCTGCTTTAAATGGTACAAATACGCCCATTCAACGTTCACTGTAACACGACCAGACCGAGTTCAATGGACGTGCAATGGACGTGCAATGGACCTAAACAATAATAATAGTCAAAAAGTAGACCTACATAGACGTTTCAATGAACGTGTGAGTCTGGGCTTCCATTATTTGTACATATCAGGACATCCAGTGTAAAGAATCGATGGACGAATCACAGAAGTCCAATGTACGTCCAGTGATAATTGGGCTTTCAAATTGCTATGATCTTATGTAATTCAGCACTAACAATGTTATTGGGAAAAAGATTATTTAGAAAATGCCCGGTTTCTGACTACAATATCTGGCGTCCCACATACTTGCAGAATTAGGACCTGAAGAAGAAGAAATTAGTTGAATTTTTCCAATTTGGTGTAGCCTATAATAACGCCACTGATTAATCCACAGGATCGAGTGGGATATAGCGTATGTTAAGGATGAAGGTACTCGTGATGAAAACGTGACATCGAATCTAAAGAAACATTTAAAGATTTATAAATTACCACTAGTTTGCCGACTAACAAACGATCTCTATTAAAAGTTTTCTAGCGCAACTATGGGTTATCTTTTAACATTAGGATTTCGCTGATTGCGAGGGCAAGATTATTTACGGACCGATGTTTCGTGGCGCACTCCATAGCGGACCTCCGGCAAAAACTCCTAGAGAGCAGTACCGAAGTCGGGTTCCGGCCGTAACTTGGCTCCCGCTTTTTCCTTATCCATTTCCGCCCAGCATTCTCTTTCTCTCACTCTATAACTCTCGGGCTCGCATGTTCTTCCGTTCTCGAGCATCCTCATCGAGCTCTGCACGGACCAAAATTGGAGCGTTGAACTCGCAACAGTCGAGCGCAATGAGGCGAGCGCGGCTCGGTGATTTATCGCGACGCTTTGTAATTAATGGACAACCCGAACGAAATCAGCCGAGCGCGATAACAATAACAATAATGCCGATGATATCCTCCCCACCCTGACCCTGTCACCATCGTCGACCCGGTTCGCCAGAGGGAAATCGGGGCAAATGCAGTTTTGCGGAGTCGTGATCCATTTTTGTCGGGTCGTCCTGCTCGTGTTTGGATTCCACTCGTGGAGCGACATTCCCCGCTGCATGGAACTTTCCTGTCACGTTTGTGCGGCACTCCAGCATTTCTGCGTCGGGGGCCGCGCCGCCCCGCCATTTTCACCTCTCGTGCATTTTTTATCGGTTGCGGAATGTTTGGATTTTTTAAATAATAAACGACGCTCCGTCATTCGTCGTACAGGGCAGTCGTCGGCGAACCCCATATCGTCGTCGAAGGGGCGAATATTTCGCCCGAATATCTCTCTGAAAAGAGCGCGCTTTAAAACCGCAAGACCGTATTGATTTTTCGGCGTTTTGCGACTTTCATCATTTTCTTGATTCATATATGAATGGACACTGGTTAATATATGTATTTTTTTGAAAAGCCGGTCACTACATTTCACCTCCTAGAAGCTATAAGGAAAAACAAACATTTTAATTCAAAAGTATGTTCTCGTTACCCTGATGAAGCGTCTAAAAACCTCATATATTCCTATAGATGAGCTTCGCCTCTACTGGATGTTATGATGCTAAACTTTAAAATCAGAAGGGATTGAAGACCTCTTAACTTTCACCTCATCGGCAACCTTTGAAAATTTCTCTTCCAGATTGAAGCATGACCCACATTTACAATTAACGCCCAACTACGCATTCTACTAAAAAGTCTAAATTTCAATCAAGACTAGCAGCCTATGTGCACCAATATCGTCTTTGCTTTTATAAGTATAAAATCAAAAAATCAACGAGAACCAAGAGTCAAAATCTTTCTCTTGCGACAAAAAAAAAACAAAAAAAATAAATAAAATAAAACGTGAACGAGTAAAAACAAGACCTCCTTTCGACGTAGGCATTTTGGACTTAATTGCTCTCGCGACAACGTCGGGAGTCTGAGGATTTTACGCAAAGTCATTTTCGGCTGGAAGACTGCAATGCAGTAGAGTGCATTCTAAGCCTAGCGTATACGCGACCACTTGCAGCTGCAGTTGCCCAGTCCCGACATTTATTATTCACGAGATGCCAGCTACACCAACAGTGGTTCCTGATCTACGCTCTACGAGGTTCACCTGATTTAACTTAACCAGTAAATAGAACACCAACACTACAAGACTTTGTCGCTTCCCAGGTCCGAATACATTTACCGAATTAAATTCGTGCTTTCGTTACGGAACGGATAAGCCACGCGACGAAGCGATCGGCCTTTTAAGTAATTTATCCTTTGCGTATACCTTTCGGGATGCTCTTGGCGTAGAGAACGGCACTGGATGTAGGAACACTTATAACCGTATCAACTTAACTATAGTTAAGAGTTATTAACCGGTTTACAATTAGTGGTCCGGTTCAAAGGTTCTGGAAGTTTCGGGTAATAGTCCCCTATGAATTTTGTATAACTTTTCTCATATACAATGTAAGTTTGCATACAAATTTACGCTAATGTTGATGAAAGTTAAGACTCGTTCGTCACTTGGATTACGGGCTATACATCACTTTCTACCGTGCTAATGAGTATTGACGATGTGTACATATAGAAAGTGTCTTTTTTTGAAGTTTTAAATGCGTACTATACGTGTGCTATTCATAGCTTGTAGGTATTTATGTTTACGTCACTTTGGCAATTTGTAATTGGAAGAACATAACTGTTCAAATGAGAATATCGAGAGTTAAGTATGAATATTATAAAGGTAAGTAACAAGATCATTTGTTTGTTCATCCTGGATCTAATCCAGCACGATGTCTGATGAGTTTTTATTTTTTCGAATTTCTTTCTGTGCCTTTATAAATGTCTCAGGTATATTATTATACTCTTCTGATACAGAGGAAGATAAAGGCTGGAATGAATTTAATGAACCTGAAGTATTTCTTAAAAAGCATGGCAATTATGAGAGTTGGATGAGGAATTTACGAAATGTATATATATATTCCAATGGGTTTCGGGAAACTGGAGATCTCGATTGTAAATCGAAGGATGAATATTTCAACGTTCCTTAAACCAAAGACAAACAATGGAATGCAGGAAAGCGGAAGATTAATCATCAGCTGTTTATTGTTAAAAGTGCACCTGTGCATTAAGTCGAGTTGTCAATTCGTTACAACTCCTACAAACAGCAAGTTCTAAAACATTAAACGTAAAATTATATCTTCTACTATCCAAGAAGAAATGATATAAACGATTGATATTATTAAAATATTTTGACCGAAGCAAAGTCGAAAATTGACGTTACGTGGTGGGGAAACACTTCAGAAAATTGTCGTCAACATAAATCCAGGGTGATTTATAATAATCTTAAGGCCTGAGTTTTAAGTCAATTAAAATGAGTTAATTAGTAAGGTATAATTCAATTTACGACGAAATTAGATTAAGCGCACAGAAATTCGTAAAAGTAATTACTTTAGAATTTGCATGATTACTACTTTAGCCTTTTGACGTATATAAACTTTCGCGTTGCATTTCCATATGTAAAAAGTAGGTGGCATTCTAAGGTAAATAAGGTTGAACGCGAAGACCCAATGTAGAAGAAGAGTTCCTCTGATCTCCTGAATTCGCATTCAAGCCCTTGCTGCAGCTCCGACGGGACTCTGATAGTGTCAATGTCGTCTGGCGTCCTGCATTTTCCTTTTTCAGCACTGTCGTCCCTTTTCAAACTTCTAACATCAAGACAGTTTTACTTAGCTGTAGTGAACTTGACGGATATTTCAAAATATTTTCTCGTTTAAGAAACGCTGAGCATGCATCTTGAAAATGCTGAGGAAAAACTGCAGATATTCTCTCAAATTTTTCGCCATTTTCTAAATTTAATTTATCGACAAAGTGACTGATGACACTTTCTGATATAATTTAAAATAACTCGGTTTACAAAATAATCCGAGTAAAAATATTTCTATTTTATAAATGAAACTGAGTCTTTCCTATATCGCATTAAAATCATTTATTTAAATATTCAAAACCGTTTTGCATAAAAATATAATGTTTTCTAGTGACGTTCATTAAATTTTCATGTCTAATCAATTGAAAAATGTACATATTTTTTAGTTTAACAAAATTTTATAAATATCTTTTGAAACCTTGTTCCTAAATTGAAACTTAATCACTTATATGATGAAAAGCAAAAGTAAATCGTAATATGCTTGCGTAGGCTTTATGAATAATGCTAATAGTACTAGCAACGAATCAAAGTTCGATTAAATTGCAGGATTAACGAAAGCTCGAACGAACATTTCCGCATAATACAACGTGTCAATATCAAGTAATTACACAACTGCTTTTATTGATTTGCACGACATAAAGTCGCACCCTTGAAATTACAATGTTTGACCATTAATATCACTCAGCCTCTAAATTTTTAGCTGTTTCTCAATCGATCGAAATTACGATTCATATAAATACAAACTTTGACCTTGACTTCTGTCATTAAGGTCATTTGAATTTTTTGTTTATGGGACTCACTACTTATGACTTGGAATTCACAAAGAGCACAAAATTCAACTTTTATATGTGCATCCATTTTACGGTCAAAGTGACTTACAGCGGTCATTGGAAGGACGAATTTTTTGTTTTAACAATAAAACATGGTCAACAAGTTAAATTGAAGGTCAAGTCATGTTTTCAAAATTTGACCTTTAATTGTCGATCATAAGTCAATTTGACCGTAAGATGGATCTGAACGTAGAATTTTGTGCTTTCCGAGAATCCGACGTCATGAGTAGAGATTTGTGTAGATCCTACAAAAAAATATTAATTCACCTTCACATGGTCTTGAAGATGGAAGTCAAGGTCAAAACCTTTATTAATCATAAATTGATAAGATAAAATAATAGATTAAATATTAATTAATTAAAGGAGATGATTTTTGTAATTTTGAAATACGAAAGTAGGATGTCGTAAACCTAAAGATCTTTAGGTATCTAATTGTTTATTTACTGTTATCTACTTGTACATATAACAACTAGGCTTATATATTTATATCTGAAATGAACTAACATTATCCAAACTAAACTAAAGACCATTACACATTCATTATATCAATGTATTTGCTCTAACGACATGAGAGAAGTTTCTCTTACTGAAACCACAAAAGGAGTTGGACGAACCTAAAGTTTATCACCAAAGCGAAGCTAGTGGTTTCGTAATCTATATATATAATATCCATTTAGTTTAACCCGGAAAAGAGGAATCATTTGTGTCGTTAGCGAATTTATAAAAATCGGAAATATTTTTTAGTCTTAATCTCGATTTATCTCAACAAATGTAATCGCTAAATGTTTAACAAAAACTACAGAGTAATGCATGTTTTGTAAAATTCTCCGCAATGCAAATTCAGAGTTACGTTTCATATATATACGGCTATATACCCTTAACATTGACAAACTTGTTCTACGGACGTCCATTCTTTCTGCAATTCCCAATCCCTTCAATAAAAGTTTCAGGTAGATGAATAAAAGAAGCAGAACGGGATCGAGCTTCGAGGATTTACGTCCTGGCAAAAGACGAGCTCAAGGATTTCTAAAAACGGTAAACACTAGGTGGAAAACGGAAGCGGGCTTGGACGAGGAGATACGTAAAAATCGTAATAAAGCAGTCCTGGATCCCAGCCGGAAGTCTCGGTGCGCGGGGATAACTGGATTGACTCGAGTTCTAGAGATTGATTCCACGCCATTCATCCCTCGAATATCATTATCGGAATACGGCAGCACGAACCAACGCCGTCGCACGCGTCGCGAAGGTGGAAGTCTGATTTCCGTTATTAAATAAGCTGGCGTGTTGGAAAAGTCGGACGATCACGGAATACCAGAGATCGCTCCCAGAGGCAGCCCGTCGATCGGATCGAGCTCCCTCCGGCCAATGGCCGCTCCGGAACGAACCATTCTCTCGGCTCTTTCAACGGGAAATCGCATCGCACCTCTGGTGCATCGTTTTACGGGTGACTCGTCGTCGGGCCCGTGAAATTTCCTCCGCTTATTCTTTTTTTTTTCATGTCTGAGCGGCTTCCGTGTACTTGGTAAAAAGCTGCACTCGACCAAGTGTGCGGCATGCGTGCTCCTCCTTCAATTCCGGAAGCCCGTACGCGAGCTTCCGATGGCTCGACTTCCGGACTCGGCTGGAATTTGCATTATCGATTTTACAGCTTTCCATCGCTATTATAGCCAGCAGAGGTGCGAATATTAGCCTCGTACGTGGAATACTGGAAAATAAATCAGACGAAAATTGTGGGTTTCAGTTACACAATTAGGACTGGTGAAAACGGCCTTCGTTTGATCCCACTTTAACGTAAGGAGAAGTAAAAATTCCTTGTCGTTGTACCAGACGATTGACATGGAACCGATGATCTTAATGGCTTTTTTTTAAAATACCTTATAATAAAATAAAAATCATCAAAATTAATTTTCAACTTTTATCAAATTTTTTAAAACGGTCCACCAGATTGCTTCCGTCATTTTCAACTGACCTCAGATTCGAGTTCAGGGATGACTAGTACTAATGAGATTTCTAAATGGCACATTTTACATAATCTTGGTTTGTCATAAACTCTACTTGCTTCATAGTAGCTGCCATCTTAAAATTCGATTTTACAGACCAATTTTGCTCCCAAGGATCAAAATAGGTAATGCCAAACTTGTCAAAAATCATTTGTACAATCGCGCTTCAAAGTGACCTTATGTATATATACTTCGTGATATATTCTTTAAGTATATGAACAGGTGACTGGAAAGTTATAAGATATAAATTTTCCGACTCTCGTACATCTTTATTCTTTATACATGATACGAGGAAGAAATGAATGTTAAAACGTACAGGTTTAATGTTAGGATTTAAGATGCATGCAAATTAATGGATTATCCGTCAAACGGTAGTGTTAAAAGTGAATAGATTTTCTAATAGACAAAAACTGGACATACATTGTATTGATACAATACATTGTATTGATCATCGAATGTACGCATGAGTCTGATGGACTTTCATTATCCGTACATATCTACACATGAATATATATCTATACTTTTAATGAAAGTGGACCAATCATGGGCGTCCAATGGTCATCCACGTCTAATTGGGATGACAACAACAACAAAAATGTCAACTGAATATCAAAGATCAACACCTATACATTATACAGTGTACACGCACATTCTACGTAAAATACGTTGTTATTTTGAGATTGACGGTAATATTTATTCTTTACGTCGGCTTCAGCTTTTTCAGGAGCATGCAAACACGCGTATTTTACCCGAACGCTCACTTCGAGCCTCGTTCACCTATCAGTGGATGAACTTAAAAACCCTTAAGGTCGCTTTTCATGCGACATGCGCGTAAATCCCGAGATTCAACCCGCGAATATATATAAGCACGTACTTCGGCCAGGATTGCGGAAGAGCCGAGAGTAGAAAGAGACGAGAACCTTTTGAATAAGGTTGAATAACGTGAAGCAAATTGCTTTTGCCCTATCGTAATGAACCTAACGTTGCCGGGAATATTAACGAATACAGAGAAACAAAATGGAGAAGCATGCCAAAGAAAATGTAAAAAGGTCGATGAATAAAACGACGCACAAAAGATAAAGCTAGAACAAGCTTTCGCAGCAGTAGCTTGTTCCATTATATTCACGGCTGATTCAGAGGACTTTTTGAACTTTGTTTACATCACTTGCAATTTCAAGAATACCGTTTCCTTCGGATTTGTTAAGCAATTGCGTTTTTCTTTCATACTTATTTATCACGTAGCTTTATGAACTACACAATATAATAATAATAATGATAATAATAATAATAATAATAATAATAATAATAACTGAAAGTCAAAGATTCCGTGGATTTTCCCATATACAATACATATATCTAATTTATAATTATATACAATACATTTATATATACAATACCAATAATTCATACCATGACGAATGTCGAGTGACACTTTTGAAGAAATGTTTTAAAGACTGACCACATATATCTCCTTCTAATTTTTATATATACCTTTATAGTAACATTATAAAATTTGAATTATATCAGTTTTTAGATTAGTTATGACTTCCAAATGCAGGTGGATTAACATAACATGAAATATTCGTAAAATATTATAAAATTATAGTAGAGCGATATAAAATATTCCTTTACAAATCTCGAGTATCGATATAACGTAAATATATACCACTGGTTATCCATTTTACATCCGTGCGTTCATAGACGAAATATGGATGCACAATATGGACATCCGTATATCGTCTATGGAAGCGCGTTATTTAATGTTAGTTAATACAAAGCACGTCCACTTTAATTAACTTAAAAGTATATATTTATTCATGGTTGTAAAAAAGACATAAAATATGGACGTCCATTATACGTGCTTATTTGGTCATTATAAATAATGTATGTCCATTTTTCATGATCTTCTTGAATGGTTGTTAAGTGAGCAACTTTTATTGCAATGAGGATTTAAGCAACGCATTTTTATGCTTTAATTTGACGTCGATATAGGTCAATTTAAAAAAAAAAAAAACTGATAAATAAAATATCATATTTAGAACACTAAAAAGCTGATTATAATTCACAGCTTCTACAGGATTTTCATTAACCTGATTGAATTTCGTGAATCAATTTCCAGCCTTCGAATTTCAATTTTTAAATGAGAATTAATATTTATTTAATTAAACATTGAACCTTCCATAATACAAATACGTTTTCCTCTTATTCGAAAGTGAAGAATGAAGAAATTTATATTTACTATTTAACTTAAAAGGTATAGTGCATAACCAGTAAGTAGTGACTTCGATTGCTTCCATTACCGATAATTGCCTGGCACGTTCCTTTTCACCTTGTTGGCGAGCTTTCTACGGGCTTCTCGAAATATTTGCAAGATAGAAATCGCCACAACTTTCGAATATTAGTTGAGGATTCCGTAGGCACAATGCTTTTTTTTTCCAGACATTTCTTCGCGAAGTCCACAAAAGTGGCGAAAAATCTTAATCTTTCTGATTGAAATGGCAAGTTTATTCTATGCCCCAGTTTTTAATCAATATATATAGCAATTCGCAAAAATCTCCTGAATTTCCGAATATTGATGGAAATATCAATTAAAAATAGTTTGTAAATTCTCGACCGTCATAATTAATAAATAAACAATAAACATGAAAATATTATGGGTGGATATAGGGTGGTGCGAGGCTACATAGAAAAATTAATAACTTATTTCTATGCAAAATCAAATGAATGTATAATTGTCATGAATTCATTGAATTATTATAAAGTTTAGTTATACTGATATGATGGCTACAATAAAGAGCCGAAACGTTTATTTATTTATTTTTCTCATTTGCTTTAATCAGTATTTAATTTATTAGTATGGTGACCGAAAATATTTTCATGTTTATTGTTTATTTATTGATGGAAATAGTATATATTACCTAACAAGGGTGCCAAATGTACTTTTACACATACGAGTTTGGTATCCTATTATTTGTATTTCGGTGAGTGTCTTAAACTTAAAATAATTTTAATTATTTTTTGACCGATTTTTCTTAATTTTCAGAACCAATCAATAAATTACAATTATTATTATACTTTTTGAATTTCTGGCGTTAACATTTTTAATTTTTTAATGACACATTATAAAATCTCTCATATATTTTTTCGATTTTCATGGTTTTTCGTAGTTATTATTAGTGATAAAAAGAATCCTTGTTATATTTATTCTCAAATATCATAAACATATATCATTTATTTTATGTCTACGTTTGCTACCCACATCATTACTGAAATTCAGCTTTCCGAATATTTTAAATGAGACGCTTGTAATATCCTCAAAACATTCTTGAAAGATTTATATTGCAGAATTATAATAGGATCGGATGTGTATGTATATATATATATATTTTTACCTTTTTCTTACAGTAAAATATGAAACTTTGGAGCTGAGTAAGTAACGAAAGGAAAACACATCATTTTTAAAGTTGGAGTATCTATCATCGTTTTGATATCGTGATTTATTCTTTACTCTTAGTGTATACACACACATCTCGCTATAGGTATATATTTGTTTTTATATTTATAAGTAAGGAATACATGAACGTATAAAGCATATCCATATTAATCATAGAAAAGTCAGGCAATAAATATCTGTATTTTCACCTCGTCAGATATATTCTTTTAGCTAAGTTCGAAATATTTAAAAAAGAAAATTCTTTTTATGTATGGCGTATTTAAAAATATGTATACAGTTCGTTCGAAAAAATTATTAACTTCTCTATTTGTTGTACACGGGCTGTGAATTTCAATCAGTTATCGCATATTTTGATCAGTCCTTCTTACTCAGTTTTAATAATAAATATGATAATTTGTTAATAATTTTGAGACCAAAATGGGGTTTCAAATTAAATGTTTATACATTATATATAGAATATAGAACAAATATATGACATTGAATATAGAATAAACATAGAACAAATTCTTATTACAGTCATTTATTCAGATTCGTTATTAACTTTTAATGGCTCCCTCGTCTTTTCATTAAACTTTCATATGATAAATCAATTTTCATCAGACTCCTTACATCGAAATTATCTCTTCGGTCTTAATTGACACTTTTTTTTTCATTGAATATATATTTTATGCTTTCTATATTAAAAATCCATACAGTTATGTTTTATTCAAATTCTTAACATTTCGACAATCAACGTAAATTTTAAATCTTTTCATTATTGTTTTCTCGTTTATTATAATTCTTAATTATAAATTATTCTCGTAAATCTCCTTTTCATAAATTTACTTTTAATCAATGCAATCACATTAACACGACTTCTTTAACGGTATCTAACGATTAAAAACCAGTGATAAATAATCCTAATGACATCAAGATTAAAAAATACCGACAAAAATCATCAGAGACAGCGAAGGAGCCCAGAAACTTCAACAACAATAAAAAAAGTACGGTAAACGCATATTAAAGACTACCGGCCCAGTAAATAAACAATGGCGTTTGAGAAACTACAGAATGATAACGATTCAACAATGGGGGAAAATACTGTAAATGAAAATTCCACTGAAATAAAAATAAACAAATCGCCACCAATATTCGTAAGTGGATATATCTCCTTTAAAAGTTCAATTAATGAATACGACTTAATAATACTGTACAATAATGAGAGGAAAATTTTACAAAATTCAGCTGAAAAATTTCTAACGATTATTGATAAACTTATTAAGAAAATACTACATTTTTCATTTATCAGAGGAAACATGGTAAGAGCTACTAAGTTATTTTAAGAGACGTACATCCATCAGTCGATCCTGAAGAAATGCAATTGAGGAATATGAACGCAAATTTTGGCATACGACATAAATATACGCAAAAGCTGTTACCGATTTTAGAGAAAACTTATTTTTTTTAGATTTGGGCGTGATCTATTCAGATCTAATAGTAATTAGTCAGAAACAACGAGGTATTATCATCAGGTACACCTTTATATGTTGAGCGGTGACACCTCATATATACATCAAAATCCGTATCCCAATTGAACGAAATTGACTTGAATAGATCCAAATCAGATTTGTTTCTTAAATACATTAAAATCTAAATCATGATATACAATTATTGCTGTTCGAATCTACGTCAAATTAGTTATATCCTTATTCAATGAAATTTGGATCTCACTCAGATCTACTTATTTTTCGCAGGTACTTTTAAAAATATTCTATTTATGAAAATCAAAACTTCCATTTTCGAAAGGTTATGTTATTACTAACTGTATATAGAAATTATACGAAACTTGAATTATTTTGGCACGATTAATAGATATGAACTAAAATTAAAAACAAGAAATCATCATTTCTACCTAAGACGCATTGATCCAGGTCTTGAAGGGTTGGAATGGAATTATTAAAAATGTCCAGCGCGCTTTATAAATTTTTGAAATAATACAATTCATATTCATATGGGAAAAATGAAAAGTATTGAAAGAATGTCCAATAATGCAAGGAAAATTGAAATCTATTGCCAAGAAAAGTGCACGAGTGTGGCACACATCGACAAGGGTGGGGTTCAGTTACGCGAGCGCTTCATGGACGTTGGAAAAAAGGCAGTGTAAAACTCATGAATGAGAGGCTCCCCTTCCTCAAATCTTTTTCCCCTTTTCATTCAAAATTTTCAGCGGCGAAACTCGAGATGATAGCTTCACCCTCGAAGGGTTTATCAAACTCGCGTTGCGTATGCGTCGCTTGTGCGGCTTAATCGCCCGTGGCTGTATAGTTCCTCGGACGAATGGACAGCACTGTAATCGCTGTAGATTCGATCTGGAGATCGTTAGTTCCACGGTTTATCAGGAATTAGGTGAATACATGGTGGTAAGCGAAATATCGCCAAAGCTGCAGAATAGCCGTACAAGCCTAAAGCTCCGAATGCGCAGTCTCTTGTGGGGCTCGCGTGCGTTATCTCTGGGATGCATCGGCTGCACGTACCGCAAGTCGAAGTATCTTGATATCTGCATTTTCCAATCTATTCCATACGCACACCCCGCGCATTTAAAGTGGGACAAAATGCCATGAAAGATGGGATGTTCGAATGAGAAAGATATCGCGACACGAGAAAGGGAGTGAACAAGTAGAGAGTTTTATAGGTCACAATCCAAATTCGCATAGAATACACATGCAGAGAAAACACGATCTAAATTTGATTTCACGAAGATAGGATCAAAATGATACAAAAGATGACATGACATGATGATAAAAAAAGATGAAGAAATCGGGTGATATCATTTGACATTCTGGACAATCATGTATTTCCTTTAGAAAACGTGTAACCCGTTGAAGACGAAATAAAATGAACGAAAATTCCACTTATTAGACTGGGATCTTAGGTAAGTGTGTACAGTTAAATAGATTATAGTGAAATCGTTAGTGTTGACGATTAAACATTATCAAATATTTTTTTAAATATACGCAAAAAACAGATTAAAACTGTTTGTAATTGAATGATGGAAAGTTAAAAGAAATAGACAGAAAGTAGAAGAAATCTTGTAAAGTCTCTAGAAACGATAATTTTCAAACTGCGTTCTGTTGTGTTTATCTGACGCATAAACGGATTTTATCCTAAATTCATTGAAACATACACATTTCACTCGGTTCATATTATTTGATACCATATTACTATTATTATCATCATACTCGTAATAGTGGCAAAAAAAGTTATATAGAACACATAATAATTTAGAGATAAACAGTGGACAATTACTTGACAATACTCGATAAAAATAGATGAAATATTAATAAATGTACAGAGTAAAAAAAAAACGACAAAAATCGTATAGCGGTTAATATATAAGGAAAGTTTAAATAATTGAATAAAGAATTTGTCAAAAATGACAAATCGATCAATATTGACAAAAATTTGACAACGACTTACAAATTTTAAACATTAATTAGAAATAATAAACAAACTTTGAACTTCGAAAGATAAGAAGGTCGCCTATCGTTAAGCGAACATTCATTAAAAATAAATAAGTATTGACAACAATTAAGCAAAGTACGACTTTCTATATTTTAATTTTTTGGGTCAAGCAATATAGAGCCCCCCCCCCCCCTTATTTTATTTAATGTTTCCCCTCATTCTCACAACTCTTAGTGGAAGGAAGAGAAAATCTTACTGTTGACTTCTTTCGGTTCATTCACAATGAGCTGACTTGCGTGTATTACTAAATAATGATAGTGCAACTGTTGCTAATAGAGGGAGTTAAACGAATATTGCTGGAATAATAATAGAAAATATGATATAAGTATGATATATAATAATAAGAGAAAAATATGATATGAACATATGAGTGATAAGTAATTATACATGATCAATAAGACACATTGTGTTAACATAATTACTATTGATAATTATTGTCAGATATTAAAATACTCTTGACTATAGTAATAATAGAATATAACAAAAGAAATGGACATTGGAAAAAATTTGCTAATATCTTTTTTCAAAACTGATTCTGATATTGTATCCACACTCGACTTACGGATTAATATTAGGTAATTAAAAACTAATCTACATGAGCTTATTTTACTCACCAAGTATTAAAAAATGCCTTGTCAGACCGGGACCTCCAAACAACTTTCTTAGAATAGGTATAGAATAGGATTGTTTCCAAAATGAATATCCGTTCTACACTTTTCGTGATTCACAATTCACTTCACGAACACTGACCAATTTATCACTAACGAACACAAAACTAAAAAATTTCATTTCTTTTATAGTCTCTCTATCGAATTCTAGCCAGGAATAAAACCAAACTACACAATGCAAGTTATAGGACGCTGAAGTATTTTTCTTTTACATTATAAACAATAACAATAATAGTTGTCCTAAATGTTTTGGACAAAGAATGCGATTCGATTCATAACAAATGATGAGAATTGACCAAATTTAATACAACTTTATAAAAAATATACTGAGAAGTAGAGGGTAAATAATAATCATTAATTAAAACTAGACATTGACGAAAATCAAACCAAAAATTGACAATAAAAATTACATTTTTTTTAGAAATTTTCAAATTTTGTTATCATTGCTAATAAAACTGATAAAATGTACAAGATTCTAAAAAGTACAAATTACAAAAAAAAGTCCTCGTCAAAAACGACATAAATTCAAAATTGAACAATAACACGTTTGCCAATGCTGACAAAAATTTACAACAATTAATAATAATTTATATTAATCTTCGTTTCACTGCGTGAAGCAAAATCTATTTAAAATCTTCTAAAATCATTTAAATCGTTCTAGACATCTGATGTCTTCCTGCCAGACTTTTGATGACACCGAATGATATGATGATGTTTAATCTGAAAAGTTTCGCATCCTTCTCGCTAAAACATCAAGGGTTTTCACCTGAAATAATTTTATATCTCTTATCGTATTGTAGGTCTTTCGGATTACTTTAGATTGCAATTATTCCAGTCGTAGAATCTTCAAAACCACAGACCTGAAGTACTCGAGAAATCTTTGAGACAAAGAAACAGTTACAGAAGTACTTTGAAAATAACGTTCCAGAAACTACCAGCGAATCCCATTCTCGTTAAAGTTATTAAACGACATTATTTATATATACAAAAAAAAGGTATGCATTGGCCTGCATTAAAATACACTGTCTTTAGTTCCAGTAGCCTAGTTACGAAAATAAACCAGGAGATTCGCCCTTGCGGCCCCACCCGCAAACCCTACCAGAGGGATCGGCCCCCTGGATTTCCTACTTTCTAAAATTGTATGGAAAATCAACCAAAATTGCAAAATATAGTATACATCAGTAATGGGACACCCTGTATACCAAGTTATCAGGTAATCTAATGTTAAGAGAAACATCACAAGTATATGACAATGTTACCATTAAAATATTGACGTTACATCATGATGCAAATGTCAACGTGCAACTCCTAGACGAAGATTACGGATAGACCAGGCAACGATGTTGTTTATCTTACGACGCGAAACTTGTTGAATTATTGTATAGAAGCATGGGCGAGGATAACGGATCATGTTTTGCTAGATCAGCCGTTATGCTGATAGTCGTGACATCTGCATAGTCGCTGCACCCAGCGTAGGCCAAATATGTCCATAGCACATATCTACGTAACAAAGTGCTCCTTCGGGTTTTCACGAAGATAATATGCGGGATATACGTATAGTGAATATCAATTTGCGGGTGGTTTAGAGGGTTTTCAGGTACTAAAATATCCGGTAATAGAACAAGCGAAAAGCGATTAAGACTGGGATATACAAGGATTCGAAAATGGATCGATGTATTTATTTATCTCGTAATTCGGAGAAGCTGAACGAAACTTTAGTTAAGTCTCATTTATAAAATTACAAAGGTAAAAATCATTTTGAAAGTCTATTTAAAAAGTCAATGTCAAGTCCTTTCTTTAAATCAATTCCTCAATTTTCTTTTCAGAAATACATCATTTTATCAAAATTAAAACATCGAACTGTCGTGACTGTGATTTATCAATTAGTTTTCAATTGAATATTTGTTCAAAACTACCCATAATTCTAGGTAATATCGTAGTTGCTCCATTGACACAGTATAAACTCTATTTATATATAGATGACTACACGAGACACAGGCTGTTTGTGAGTTCGGTTCGAGAACATTGATTTTCGATAGACGTTTTAATAGTTTGTTACAGGTACCAATATTCTTGCCCTCTACACCCAACGTGCCTTCCAAAGTGAAGCTCGTTTCTACGGCAAGGTTGGCCGAGTAATTAGATATAACGACATCATATAAGAACGAAAACACTACGGACGTTCGTACACGGCTGATGTGCACTGCACGAGCACGTAGCCGGAGTATGTGACGAGAATTGCGTTGCTTTTAGGAGCATTTTTTAGAAGACGGTTCATAATATTACGTAGCAGCTATTCATAGACTGCAGGCCTCTCAGGAATACATAATCAGAATTTACGTGGAAGAAAGCATTTCCACGTGTAGGTGATGCTATTCGAAAGTCATAATCTCGAATGGCATGATCAAAAGTGCACGTAATTTTATGGGTTACCTTTAAAGTTCGGAATAGGTCAATACAATAAAGAATGAATTAAAAAAGCAAGAAATTTATTTTATAATGCCTTGATAAAAATGTTTTCGAAATTAAACACGGTTGGAACAATTTTTGGAAATATTTGAATAAATATATTCATTCGGTAGGTTCAGATAATGTTACAGAATTTTGTCTACACTTAAACGCAAGTGTACTGGCTAAAAGTAAGTATCTATTATTAAATGTTGATAATAATAGAACCCAGAAGTTGGGTCATTGTCAACGTGAATCGATCGTTAGTCAAATTATTAGATAATCTCTGGTATGATTCTATGTAACGTCAAAGAGGACGCCAATTACGTTTCAGTGATGATCGATGGGAAGGGTTCCCAATTTGGGCCAATACGGATTAGATCGTGTATGCGAAGAAACTTCGGTAACTCCATGTTATCTAATTCGGCATGATTTATCTTGTAAAATCCCGATTGCAATAAATAAAAAATTATTGAATCACATAAATTAACAGATTTTGCAATTTCCAGGTTAGACCACATTGCATGACAAATGCGATCGTTTTCTTTTTGGTAAGCACTGTTTGTTTGAGAATAAGTAAAATAGTTCGTTTACTTATGGGAACAAAGATTTTTATGTCATGTGCCTTACCTCTTTCATGTTACGTTTGCGTTTCTTTTATTTTTCTAATATCCTCGACTCATGTATTGTTAGGTGTATTATGACTCGTTCATTATACCATGCATCTCATGTTTCATGTCTCCTGCTTTGTATTTTGCAGCCTGCGATGCATATCACATGTCTTGTATTAAAGGTCCCTATATACCTTGTATATCATATCTCATGTCAGGTTCATGATGTAATCATATAAACAGTGTTGATGTTTGTCTCGCCCTCTGTCACGTTGATAACTTCCTTCGAACATTTATTTTGAATTTCAGACAATGAATTTAACATAAATCAAATGTATCATTTATTAATTTGCGTTTCAATAATAAAATCCCATAACTGAACTTCAATGGATGTGTCCATTATTGCACTAGGTATGAAATACCTAGTTTAAGTCACTTGTTGACGTCTGATGCAGATCCGTCATTAGAAATGGAATGGACATTCCAGATTGGATTACTTGTGGACCTTCATCAAATAACAAGACCGTCTCTTAATTGAATTCATGTCTTCCTATTTTTTGTTCTCCGCTTCACATTTTACAATTAGACATTGCAAACTTCTTCACCGCAAAAATAAATCGCATGCATATTTAATATCACGTCGTGTGTATTTTTTATAAATATTCATACTCGGTTTGTCAAAATCTGAAGTTATTCGACAGTGACGTAACCAGGAACATTGTCAAACGCGTGAATAGGATATGAAAACTCGAAATTAACAACAAGAATTCGAACAAAGCAGGTATGTGAGTGAAGGAAAATGAGGTGAATATTCATGAGACAAACATCAACATCGAGCCCGTGCGAATGCAGCGTGCCTTCGTGTTAGTAAGTGGTGGAGAAGAGGCAGACAGAGAAAGATATCATCGAAAACGCGAGGTGATGCGGGCTCGTTTAAAGAGGGTGATGGAGGGATACGTGGAAGAGGTTTTCACATTGAGATCGTAGTGGTGAACATACCGCAGCGCGGTCACACACTCATACTTGCATGGCAATTGCCAATTAACTGTAATTAATTCAATAACCTAAGTTGCACAACCTAGCGGTCGAGAGACTTTGGCTGGTTTGGCTGCATTATGGGCGCTCGTGTCTCCTCGTTCAAGCTCGAGTGGAGTATGCCTTCCTGCAACACTCGCAGTTATATCCCTTTCGTCACTGCTCCTCTCATCACTGTCCTTCCCTACCACTGGTCTACTCGCCATTTTCCCCTCCGTGTATTCTCTGCCAGTATCTTTTCGCAATTGCTTTTTACATGTTTCATTCAAATAAGTTGAGCAAAAAATCAGCGTCATTATTTGTTATACCCGCGCGTTTATGTCTATTCATATTGACAATGATTTGTCCCGACAATGTTAAACCCACAAAATAAAAATACAAATAAACGATGACGTAACCTTTGTTGCCAAACATAATAATGCCAAGCTAATCTCACAATTATTCGTATGAACTTTAAATATCAATGGGAGTCTTCAACTCCAAGCGATACTTTAAATTTATACTCAGTACATTGACATCCAGTATATAAAGGATCGCGCACACCTGCTACCGTTTCAATATAGGTTAATAGTACCTGAGAGAAATGTAAATCATTAACATTTAACGATTATTCAAAGTATTCCTATTTATCTAACAAGAGATGCACACAGTTGGTGTTTCATGCAAATGGTATATGGAAAAGCATCGACGGAAGAGGTGACTCTGAAGAGACTGCGGAAAAAAGAAATAAAGAGCAAAGCGAGAAAATAGCTCACGAGGTACGAAGAGGCGACATTCAGCGGCGGCTCGGTATGCTGAAAGCTGCGAAATGCGCATATCCCATCTTTGTTATTGCTCCATAGCCGGTCGCATATGAAACGCAACGACAGGACTGTCATAATACCGGCAGTAAATATCGGAATGCGCACGGTCGAAACTTATTCCTTTGCTTTCCGTTTTCTCCCGCTTTTCCCGTTTTTACGTTCCCTCCTTGTATTATCTGACTTCCCGGCCTCGTGTTCCCATACTACTGGCGCCCGTTCCCGATTATATCTCCCCCCGCCCACCCCCCCCCCCCCCCCTCCACCCCATTCCTCGAACTTCGGTGATCTTTATTCTCCCAGGAGATGAAGCTTAGATTAAACTAGTTTATTAATGAATACCGAGCTTACAGGCTTAAAGCCCAAACTAGATGTGAATGTCTGCCAGTATATAGATAATGAACTGTAACACCGGCACTACTTCATTCCTGTATGGCTTATTTTCGAAATAAGAGACATTGATTTGTTATTTTCCTTTGACTGGTCGACATTGTTTACGATTTTTCTCTTATTGTGTTTTTATCTTAATTACTTACATTAGTCTTGCGTAATGTCTATTCTAAATAAAGTACATGTATGTAAATTAATCTCATCTGTAGAGAACGTTATAGTCAGAAGTTATAATAAGGCCGAAAGTTATGATCTTAATCATCTTAATCAAGTAGCTTCTATGTTTCATTGACATATTTAATGAACTTTTGCCTTAGAGTTTAACTAATACTTGCATTTTTCAATGTATATTTTGCTTTAGGACGTATTATATTTTCAGTGAAAATTTATCCGATCTCAATTAGATGCGAAAACATAGCACATCAGAATCTGCCGAGCGGATCTCCGTCAATTGAAACTACAAAAGAGTTCCGTCGCGGTTTAGATCCTTAAAGTGGCGTGTACACAATTCGATGTCTTATTCTTCATCTTCATTCCTGCATTGTACAATTATCGTATGACATAAGAATGCGAGCACCAGTTCAATTGTCACAAATAAATCTTAGATCAGTTCCAATGTAGGTGTTCACGTGATCTGCTTTGATCTATTTATACCGACAAAATAAAGGAGTAAATCTGTTATCGATCAATTCAATATACGCTAAACTTCGACAGAAGATTTCTCGAAGGTTATTGAAGATCTTAAGGAAGGGAAAGAGTCATAATTTTAGTCAAATGTAGTAAAAATATTTCAGTTTGCACTTTTAGGTTAGAATGACCTGGAAACCTAATATCCTGGGCTATTCTGAGGTCAGATGTGAATTCAACGCATTAAAAACCTTCGGAAAGGCAGATTTTTGATCACTGATCAAAATTTTATCGGCCTGCGTTATCAGTGACATTTTGGCGAAATATAGTTTTTTAGACTTCTGTTTTAGGGACATGGATTGACAAAAAGCCAGCACCAGCTTCCTTCGAAATTGGAATACCTGGGTCGTATACGTTCAGTCGACCTGGGTATATGGTAGCGGCGAGCATGCAAATAGGCCAGCGGCATAATTTATAACCGACAGGGCACTCGCGGGATCCAGGGTGATCCTTGAGCCTCGGTGAATGCGCGCATTTACGACTCGATTTGGGGAAACCACAGAACGGCCCTCGTACCCACACTCGTCGCTGTTGTCGTTCATAGAGGGAAAAGCTATTCATTGTTTAGCGAACCCCGACTCGAAACTGCACTTCGAAATACACGCCGCGCCTTACGAAAGTTCCTTCGCATTCATAAATAATTTGCCGCTTCCTATTTCTCGGACTCTCGTGCGCATTCCGTAGCACACCTAGCGAGTCCTAAATACGTTCAGGAATGGAATACGAAAAATCTGGCAACGGCTCCCCGGGGAGATATGCAGCGCGAGAAACGGATAGAGCGGAATGCATTTTTCACGAAGAATCTAAAAATACGGGAGTGCATTATGGCCGTGTGATATACGTACACGGAAAAAACGACTTGGTTGAAATGACTAATTTATTATTGGTTGGATATTTATTGGTTAATACAACCATTTACTTAGTCGGGAGAATAAATGTTATTAATTGTAGTTGGTTCCATCTACCATTTGGAATTAGTTGGTATGAATAGTTCGTGCAACGAATGCAGTTAGGCGAACTAACCAA